>VZTL01070251.1:0-15935 GCA_013400535.1 Scopus umbretta
CATACTAGCCACTATGAAGAAAAACCAGCACAACTACTTTCCTTACTGACCTTGGAAAAAACCAAAGTTTGCCCTAATGGTACCACCTGTGATGCAGTTTGTTATTAAATTTCTTCCTCATTCTATCATACATGATATGAAGAAAATTAAGTTTTTTGTGCATAAGATCATGAATGTATGGTTTTATAGAGGAGATTTCTGACATTATATGGGAACTCTTCAGATGGAAATAAACGCCAGATGAGTGCAAATTATCTCAGAGTGACTGAGTCTTCATTTTGCACTAATCACAGCCTATGCTGCCCCTGGAAAAGTAATTAATTAGAAAATTAATAATGCTGGTGTCATTGTAAAAAGTAGTAGAAAATCTTTGTTTTATAGCTTTCCATTCACCTTAATTTGAGAAAGATACATGGAAATTTGAAGTGGCACTGAAGGAGACTGATGCAGAAAACAAGGACTTTTTTTCCAAAAAGAACAGAACAGCATCTTGTAGAAATGACACTGTTTATCCCAGAAGCTGTGCATTTGTTTAGCATGCTAGCCTGGGTCAATCAGTAGCTGACATGGCTATAAAGATGTAACTAATTCTGACCTGTAAAGAAAAGATATAACTTGAAAGATCTCAGTTTGTTTAGTCTACCACACATGAACTGAAAAAGGACATGATTGCTGTATGTAAATATATGTTTAAGAACAATAAAAGAAAGCAGTCATTTAATCAAACAAGTGTTATTTATACAGAAATAAATGAAATAATCTTGTGAGGAATACATTTAATTTGGAAATTGAAAGGTTGTCTGACCAACAGGATCATAAAATGCTAAACATCTTCCCTATGGAGTCATGCACATGGTGGGGAGGGAGAAAGGCAAAACTACCTATGGAGTTTTAGGATAAAATCTCATGAGTTTGAAAATAGAAATATTGAATTCAGTGAACTGGTGGCTGCATCTGGTAATCTAGGAAGTCTCTCCTATTTTTTTTAAATTCCTTGGTGGCTTAGTAACTACATCTGATCAATTTAGATAAAGGTGTGTATCTGTGTGTTTTTCTCTTCCCTAAACTTGTGTTTAATGAAGTACCCTTAAATTTGAATTATTGTTTACATAAACTCAATTTGTCTTTACTTAGTACAAAGAAAAAAAATAGCTACAGAATTTCTGGAGTCAGGTAACTACATAACTTTATTAAACAAATACAATTGTCCAAAGTAATCTTATTTAAAAAAAAATATTTTTTTTTTCCTGTAAGGCAATTTCACATAATGTCATTCCATAGTAATGAATCCCTTTTTCACAGACAGTTACAATGATATACAGCTTTTCAAGCAGAAAATTGAGGTGCACATTAAAAAATGTTTGCCAATTAAAACAATGGACTGAATCCTTTAAAAGATTGCAGTAAGGTTGAGTGGATTGTATGTGTCTTTAATTGAAATACTCTTTCTTTTATTCTGGAAGTACAGATCCTAAACTACCTTATTAAACTTAATTGTCAGGATGCTGTCTGGAGGTAGAAACATTTGTACAGATAAAGGAATGTTTTTAACATTCAGCTTCACAATAATCATGTCTTATCAATGTAGTTTACCGTAGATTATTTTATTTTAGTCTATGTGAAACCTAACTATTTCCTGAGAAAACTATTGATTTTTTGGGGGGAATAACCTTGTCCTGAAGAAATAAATATGTGGGTTTTGTGTGAAAGATTAAATCCTTAAGGCTAACATACCAAGGTTCTTGAAGGCCCAGAAGCAAGTTTAGCTTTCCAAGTCAACATTCTTTCACAGTTTCCACATTCTGAAAGTCCTGAATTGGGAAAGTCTACATTTCTGGTAGAAATAAGACATACCATTGATTAAATGCCCTAATGCATGAGCTTCCTAGAGTAAAAGATGATAATGATGACAATGAAGATGATGATGATGATTGTTTTTATTATTTTAACAACTGTGTTAAGTGGTTAACTTCCCTCTGACTTTACATATGTTGGGAAAATCTCATTCTCTAGCTATTGTACCAATTAGTCTTTATAGTATGAAATTATATAAACTTTCTTAACAATATGAAATTGTATTAACTTTCTCAAGTATATAATTTACATTGAAGACTGAATAGTCATGGTTAAGCAAGCATGACTAAAAGACTTCAGCTCATTGCAAGAAGAACAGCCCCTGTCCTGAAGATGAGGACCTTTGTTTCTCCAAATCTTAAAGCCATCTGTAAAAATTAAAGGATGCCCCTGGACTATTGAGATAATGCCAGCATCCCAGCCTCTCCAACACCTCTGTGAAACCCTCCTATTATGTGGCATTACAGATAAGTAACTGTAGCAAGACCAACTTCAGGAATGTTTAGATTCAGAAAGAAGCAGATGGGTGATGATGCTATAGAATTATAGTTGCTTTTCAAAACAGTAGTATGTGTATGTTAAGTAGTGATTGGTCAAATCATGTTGCACCTGAATGCCTGAAAGCTATAAAAACTATGTGTAAAACCACATTTGGTGTGTCCCAATTTGAATGGGACAGCTCATGTGCACGAATAACAAATGACTCCTGCAATTCTGTACTTTGTGTCCTAGCCTCTCTCCTTGGTCTGCAGAGGCCCATTGTGAAATTTTTGTGAAACAGCTCTTGGGACTTTGACATGGTCTTCTCCAGGCAGCTTATGAATTTATGCTTATTGGTAAATAGAGGAAATGAAGGAATAATCCAGGCATAAAGGACCAAAATCACAAGACTTCTTATGCTTGCATGAGTGATCATACCATTATGCTCTCTTCTGGTCTTCTTAGGTCCTATTTTGCACATATTTTCTGTGGTTTCACTGGAGAGGGTGAGGAAGAAGAGAAAAACAGGAGGAGTTAGTCCCAAATCCAAATTGAAGTTGCAACATGCTTCTGGGGTATGGAAGATAAATGTTGATATAGAAAATCAAATTCCTTTAGGTTACAAAGGTTTATAAATATAAGTTCATCACTTCCAAGGCACGTATTTTAATTAGTGTTATTACCAGTTTTAACTGTTTTTTGTAATTATGCAAGACATTGGCAATACCATCTCCTTAAAATGCAGTCACAAAAGAAAAAAATCTCTCATTTTCAGATATACAACTAAACACCTAGTCCCAGGAAAGGGTACAAATAAAAGCATAACATTTCCTTGCAAGAGGCTGCAAAAACACTGCATACTATGTCCTTTAGTGACTCTTGTTGAACTATGTGGATGTCCTAACCTTCAGACTGACTCACGTGAATTCAGTGTAGATGCCTACTTAGCTCACTTCTGGGGGAATAGGGAATATACATATTTAAATCTATCTTTTGAATTATTGTTTTCAAGTACCTGAATATCACAGTAAACAAGTTCCCTTATGAATATGGTACAAAGAGCTGGCCTGAACACAGTTTTACTACCTGTAGGCCCAACATAAATTAGTTTATGTTGAACATAAGTTATGACATTATTTCAAAAGTAATGATGAAATTTCTCATTTTAAAGAATACAGATCAGTATTAGATACCACAATCTAGAAAAGCTGACAACTTGAAACAATGGACTGTACAAACTCAGAAGGCAAGGGGACAAAGTGGTCTGTAGCTGAAACACTGGTGATGGGTTTTAATGCGAGAACATCAACAGTGAGGCCAGGTAGGGAGTAGGAACAAGAAAAACTATGAATAAAACTGCAAAAAATTGCTATAAGGATTAAAAAAGCACAATTCTGAGTCTTTCTTATGCAAGCTGTGTAGGAGAAGTTACCCCTCTATTTTTTGGTTAAATTATAAGCCAGCCAGATTTATTTATCGTGTCTTTGGAGAAAGCAGGTGCAACCAGCCATGCACCTCCCATACTTGTGAGAACCTGACAGTACTCAGCGGATAATCTTAAATTCAGTTTCAATGTTTAGTACATTATATCATATTTAGAAGCCCAAATCACTTTCAAACAACATTCTATTTGATTTATTGATTTGAATGACCCAGATCAAAAATTGCTGTGTTACTGTATGCAAATTGTATCTGAGATATGTAGGGGTTTACCTGAAAAAAAAAATGTTTTGCGTAATTACTTTAAAAAACAAACTGAATCAAAAAAACCCCAACCAACAAAAACAAACCAAAAAAAAAAAAGAGGCAAAACCTTGCAGTTCTCATAAAACTGTTTCAGAGGATCAAGAACACCTTGCTAAATGAAATTTCCATGCATAAGAAGCGTGTTCATTTTTCATACCTCAGTATTTAATTACTCTGCAATAATGGTGCAAACAATGGGGGAGGATAACAGTACTTTCTGCAAGACAAAGACAACACTTTTTTGTTAAAAATAAAATGTCCATTCTGCACAGGAAAAAGCATTTTGGTTAACATACAGATGTAATTAAAACACCACTAACAGTTTTTAACATTGATCATAAATGGATCTAACAGTTGGTTTATAGAACATGGAATGACTCATTAAAATGAGCAAGATACACCTGCAAATCTGTTAATTTAAGTTTTTTTACTTATCACCCTTTTCCCGTTGCTTCTTTAATTTGTAGCAGTACTGAGCATGATTTTTTATCTATTTTGCCACTGGCACTTACTCAGAGCAGGAACGGAATCCAAACAGCCTCATCTTCCTATTGCTGGCACTAACAACATGTGTTTACCTAACATCAGATCTTCAGCAATAACAATAATATTACATTTATCTTATATTCAAAGCTTGCTTGCTTTCCTGGTTCTTCAATTGAAAGTTTATTTTTTCATTCTGCATCTTTAATTTTGTAGCCAGTCATTTTGCTGTCTGCAAGTATTCTTTTTCTTCAGCATTTTTCGTTTGATCAGTGTTATGATGTTGTGTGATTTAATTCTCTTTATTGCTTGAGTTGCACCCCTTAGAACCTGTCACCATATCTCTATGGTTATGGCATCCTACTGTGTTTGCAGCAGTTTGCTATTTAAAATACACTGGCTGTTGCCTCATACTGTGTCTGAAAACTTTCCCTATATTGGAACAAGTTGTAAGACCAACTTTATAGTAACAATAAAATCTGTTTATTTTTCTTTTAATTACAATATATGTTTTTTCTCTGAACAGATTTGTTGAATAGAATTAAATAAAGAGCAATCTAACTCCAAGCAAACTGAAAGCTCATTTATATTTTAGTGGTGTTTGCTGTTTCTTTGAAAGGAGTGGGGAAAGAAAAAAGAAGCAGGGCAATTAGCAGGGAGGAGTGAGAGGAATAATTGACTAAGATATAAAAGACAATGAAGACAATTAAGTTGTTAACAAATCACCCACCTGTCAACCTACTAGGACTATTTCTCCAGTGTTTGCTACTTAAAAACAAAACCCAAAACAAACCAGACAAATAAATACCCCAACAGGCTGGTTTTATTGAACCTGACTTAAAAAAATAACAAAAGCTACTAAACCAGAGAATGTGGTATTAAAATATATTCCACAAAATGTTTAAATCAGAGGTCTAATGGCCTTGACAGGATCAGAAGGCACTGGCAGTGGGAGCAGATAGAAAAGATCAAGAGGCAAAGGATATGCTGGGAAGAGCATCAGAAAGGTGCTGGGGTGTCCTCTTGTTAGAGCGGTGGTGGCTCCATTCGTTGACCTCAGCAAATGAGAAGATGCTGCCTGCCAAGCTGTGGACAAGCAGCTCTTCTCAAAGGAGAGCTGGAAAAGGGTGTGGGTACCAGATTTCTCTCAAGGCACATAGTTATTTGTGGATCAGGAAATGGATGTGATTTCTTCAACCAGTTTGACTGAACTGTACCAGTTCAAACAGCTCTGCCCAGGTAACCTTCCTTTATGCAACATATTATTTATGACAAACAGAAGCTCTGCTGCTTTAGTGAAGTTCTTCATTCAGCATAAGGAGACACGGGCTCCTTAATGCCCCTTAGCAGCACATAATTGAAATCCAAAATATATAGATAACACAGGGGAAAAAACTAAACTACTTCATTAACTTAATAGAAATTTGTCCCTTCGCTGCAAATAATGCAGCTGTCTTGTCAAACCTCTGATTGAGTTTGAAGAAGGGTGCATAGTAAGACACTTTTTCACTGACTGTGGCAAGTGTCTGTAAAAGTGCAGTTTATTTTCTGTTTAAAAGACAGTGGGCCACAGATGTACAGATGATCATATCTCCTGAGGGACATGGTTAAGGACATATAGACTTCTATAAGAAGCTACTAGAATTAAAGACCAAAAGTTAGTTCTAGACACATACTTTCCCAGATTGTAAGGCCTCCAGCATAATACAAAATGTTAGACTTCCCTAATTAATATTGCTTAAACTAGGGCCTATCTTATAAAAAAAAAAACAAAACACCAAAACAAAAAACACAATCTTTCATTTGAAGGAAAAAAACATCCAGTAAAACTACCACAATATTTTGTATTTAGTTGCCTATAAATGTTAAATCTAGTCAAACTTTGTCTGACTGTAAATCCTGGTATATTCTATTATATCTTTAAGTACTAAAATAAATACCCTTCATTGTCCAAATTTTGTTTTCTGTACAGGTACTTCTAGATAAGGATTGGGTTATCCCTTACCTTTCTCCTGGCTCATGTTGCCTCTATATAGTGGTTCTTCTGACTGACATCAATATGAAAGTAAAAGATAAAACTCTAGAGAAACTGTAAAGCTTAAAGAAAAGAGGACTCAGTTTTATGGAGAAAAAGTCCTTTAATTACAGGGCTGGACAAAAAAACCTTACAAAGTTGCAGGCCTTGAATGTGATTGAGACCAGAAACTCCTCTAAGTAGGCAAAATAACTCACTATTTCTCATATACACAGTTTTATAAAGACCTTATTTAGATAAAATAACCATAGATCATTTGAATCAGGAGATATTGATATTAGATAACAGCTAGTTAATGATGAAGAGCTCATAAAGACTCATTAAGAAAATTAGGGTAAACAATAGAATATAATATGCTGAATTCATTGTACAGCAGCTCATACTTTGAATTTATTGGGCAGCTTAGCCCCACACAGCTGCTCGCTCATTCCCCCCTGGTTGGACAAGGAGAGAATAAGAAGGGTAAAAATTAGAAAATTCATGGGTTGAGGTAAAGACAGTTTAATAGGTGATGCAAGAGCTGTACATGTAAGCAAAACAAAATAAGGAATTCATTCACTACTTCCCATTGGCAGGCAGGTGTTCAGCCATCTCTAGGAAAACAGGGCTCCATCATGCATAACAGTTACTTGGGAAGACAAACACCATCACTCTGAACATTCCCCTTTCTTCCTTCTTCCACTGGCTTTTATTGCTGAGCATGACACCATATGGGATGGCATATCCCTTTGGTCAGTTGGGGTCAGCTATTCTGGCTGTGTCCCCTCCCAACTTGTTGTGCACACTCAGCCTCCTCTCTGATGGGATGGTGTGAGAAGCATAAAAATCTTTGATTCTGTATAAGCACTGCTCAGCAATAACAAAGACATCCCTGTGTTATCAACACTGTATTTGGTCACAAATCTAAAACACAGTGCCATACTACCTACTATGATGAAAAGAGGCTCTATCCCAGCCCAAACAAGTACACTTATAGAGAATCACAGAACCACAGGATAACTGAGGCTAGGAGGGGCCTCAGGAGGTCTCTTATCCAGCACCTTGCCAAAAGCAGGGCTAGCTCTTGGGATCAGACCAGGCTGCTCAGGACTTGATCCAGTCGGGGCTTGAAACCCTCCACGGACAGAGGTGGAATAGCCTCTTGGGACAATCTGCTTTACTGCCTCACAGGTAAAAGTTTCTCCTTATACACAGCCTGAACCTCTCTTGCTGCAACATGTTGTGCCTGTTGACTCTGACCATCCTAGAAGCCCAGGTCTATCTCCTTGTAGGTGCTGGAGCTCTTTTAGATGCCTCANGCTGCAACATGTTGTGCCTGTTGACTCTGACCATCCTAGAAGCCCAGGTCTATCTCCTTGTAGGTGCTGGAGCTCTTTTAGATGCCTCAAATCTCCCGCTTCTCCAGGCTGACCTAGTCCAGCTCACCCAGGTGCTTCTTATAGGGCAAGTGCTCCAGCCCCCTCAGCCTTGAAGGCTCACTACTGAGCTCCAGTTTGCCCGTGTCTTTGTTATGTTGGGGGGCCCAAAACTGTAGGCAGTATCTAGACTTGCTGAGTGACATGTGCTGGGATACTGTTGGCTGCCTTCTCTGCCAAAGCACACTGCTGGCTCATGTTCAGCCTGCTGTATGCTAGGTCCCCCATGCCCTTTTCAGCAGATCTGTGCCCCAGCTTGTCAGTCATGTATATGTATCATGAATAGTTATGAGTATATAAATTGGTTATTGTCAGATGAAAGGGTGCTAAAGAATAACTTTTTGGATTGTTTCCCAAGGTGACATTGCATCTTGCCAGCTTTCATCTTGTTTCTGATGTAGTTATTTTGAGCTTGGAACCTGTCCTTGTGAGAACTAATATGTAGTGCTTCTAATAGAGAGCTATAACCCATCATTTGTTGAGTTCTATTCAAAAGAAGTCCATATAATAGCTTTGATAATAAAATCAAAATTAAAGACAAAGCAAATTTCACTGAACTGACAGAAACTGGTGAAGTAGTCATGAGTGTGTTTTGATCTAAGCCAAAATCCTTACAACATTATCTTTCCTAGACAATCTTTTCTTCCTGACTTATTCGTTCCTTTAAGTGTATTTGAAATTTGAGAATTGTGGGTAGGAATGTTTTAATACACATTGTTTCTATTTATTGAGATTTTTTGTTTGTTTGTTTGGTTTTTTTTAGCAATTGTATTACATGACCAAATGTGTTTGCTTTTGCATTACAAGGTTTAGACAGTTTCTTCTTGAACTGTACTTCAGGTATTCATGACCTGCTTTTCTTGTGACATTGCTCACTGAGTTTGTTTTCTTTTCTTGTGCTAGGTAATGAAATAAGTTTTTACCTTCCCATCATTTCTGAGATGGACTTCCATTTTTGCAGTGGAATGGAGTTGTGGTTTTGGTGGGGTTTTTTTGTACAGCTGAACAGAGGTATCCCTATGCTCTCCTCTAACTTCCTCTCTTGGGTCTTCCCAGACTATACCATTCAGATGTTATTGCTTTGTGATTTGTGAAAACCTTGCAGTGGAAGCATTTGTCACTTTGTTGATTGTCATATCAATGCCAACAACTACAACAACTACAGCTTTAAACCACTAAGATACAAGGAAATATATTTGCCATGTATTTTAAGTACACCAGCAGAGCACAAAGCCTTTGGAAAACACAGGCCTTGCAAAGCAATGCAAGTTGTTAATCGGCTGCATTACTTTGAATCACAAACTACATCACCAATTCTTGCAAGCTCATAGTAACCACAAACAGTTGGCTGAACTGTAGGAAAAGGATTACTCATTTTAAGCTTACCACTAAAACTACTGCATTTTCACTAAATGAATCAGTTGATAAAATTTTTTTGGCTTAACATGATTTATTTAACATATGTGAAAGTTCCAAAATGTTATGCCACTCTGCAGAGTGCAGCATGTTGCCTGAGGCTACCTCACTGAAACATGCCCTTCTCTCACTCCAAAAATTTGCAGATGCCAAAAGTTCACTCACAGGAGAGTCATCTGATTTGCAGTCTCCCATAGAGCATGGTGAAACTGAGATAGTGGTCATGTGGGATGTTTCTCCCCCACAGTTACTCACCAAATATTCATAATAGAGCAAACTCAACAGTAAGAGGCAGTGTATTCTGCTGCAAACACTACTATTTTTGAGACACTCAACACATTTCAAGTACCAATCTCTGCTATAATGTGAACCTTACATGATGCTTGTACCACTCATATAGCTTGTTAAGGTGCTATTGACAATCTAGGTGCTCTTGCTAGATGACACTAGCATTTCCTAGATGATAGACAAAGACCCATCACACCTGTAGTCTTAACATCCTTCCTTTTCCTCATTCCTTTAATCTTAAAGACACTTCCTCATCATAGAATAATTTCTCTGATTACAGTACTTAGAGCTTAGTACTCATCAGCTTCAGTCCTCTTTAACAGAATTGCTAAGCCTCCAGTTACATTTATGACTGGTATTCAGATTTCAGAAGTTCAAACTAAAGTGCAGAGTCTATGAAGAAAAATGGTCTGATAGCTGTACAAGTGGTACTTGTTAAAACCTTATCCCAGTTTCCATGTTATTGTTGATACTGATGGTTTGATTAACTTTGCTTACTTTGACAGTTCATCAGCATTTGCTGAGTTCTCACCCTGCCATTTTATACCAGGGGCTTTAAAAGCCCACTGTGAAGACATTGAACGAAATGTAGCACCCAGCTATCAACTATTGCTCATAGCAATAGATGTGGAATTCATTAAATGATATGCCTAGGGGTCCTGGAAATTCTGGATATATTAATTTATTTGTTAACAACTCTCCTTACAAAAGGGAGAAGGAAGAACTACTCCTGAGTGTCTTGATTAAGTACTTGACTTATTTTTTCACATTGAGGTGGCAGTGGCAAAATAAAATTTATGGTTCTTTTCCCCTTAAGAATCAGAGATTGAGCACCCTTGCTGCAGAAGTACTATCAACATGTGAAAGGAAGTTTACTAGTCACCTAGCTCTTTAATCCTAACAGTTGCTTGAATAATCTGAATCAGACACAAACATTACTGCAGAGAATAAGGGAGCTCTAGTGAATAATTGTGCATGGTGATGTCATCGACAAAATAAGCTTTGCAATTTTCCACAGAAGCTTATGTTCCCTAAGCACCAGTGGTCTCCTAGGGAACAATGCCAATCCATCACACCAACATCTCTGCAAGTGCAGCTTTGGATTTTCTCTCTCATGGTCATTTTGAATTTATGTCCCTGCTCCTGAGATGCTACAACATCTCCAAAACCAGACAGTATAAAACTCTGACATGGAAGAAATATAGCTGACTTGGGTTACCCAGCATGTGTTCAGTGTTCATACAGGATGCTTATAGGTAACCACCAAAGACAGAAGGAGTATGAAGGGAGGAGACACGAATGAGAAACATATTGGGGCAGGTGGTGGGATACCAGCAGGAAGCGCACAGTGTCACGGTGCTTCTGTGTACAACCAGTGGTGTTTGTAAAGAAGGGAGGCTCCCTGGGTCACTATGGGGTATTTAGGGTAAGGAATGAAGGCAAGAAAGGGCGAGATCAAAGTGGTTTGGGGAGGAACAAGTGTGGGAAAACATAGGGAAAGGTGATAAAAGGGGCCAGTGGGGTGTGAGCAGGTGCAAGTCAGTCCATGTGCCTGGTTGTGCCTGTGCCAGCCAGGGCAGTCTCTCTTGTCTCCTCATTAAACTCAATTTTGGATGGTTTTCGTGGGTGAGGGCTCCCTGTCCCATGTGCTTCAATGTGGGATGGCTGGGTGCCTGCCCTGCTGTGGGGCTGAGGGTGTGGGACAGGGGCTGGCAGGAGAGAGACCTGGGGTGTGCATGTGTGGGCATGCACTTTTGTGTGTGTGTGTGTGTGTGTATGTGTGTGTGTAAGGGGGGCTCTGCTGGCAGCTGGAGTGGGACTGTAGCTGGGGAAGCTTGTATGTACAGGTGCCAGTGATTTGGGATAGCAGGGCAGCTACTGGGTAGACTGTATGTCTTAAGTCCACCTCCTGGAAAGACCCATATTGTATATATGTATATACATGCATTTATTTTCCCCTAACAGACCTTCATCCTGGTCAGCCAGCAAGGGGAACAGGAAAAGACCTTTGGTGTGTTCATGTGTGTGTGTGAGTGTGCCTGCCTGTGTTGCTCTGCGTGGCTGGCCATGCATCCATGCGTATGTGCTGCATAGCGTGTGCACATATGCCTGCTGGCCATACACACTCAGCCCCACTGCTGGTGGGACCCAGGGGCATGGAGCTGCGGCAGCCTCAACTCTGTCATGCTACCTGATTTTGCAGTTTGTAACAAAAACAGTTTGAGAATGTTTTTCAGTCAGTAATTTCACAGTTTAACCAATAGGAAAAGCAGGCAGTTCATGGTGTTTTACAGCTGATTACTGAAAATTGAACCAAGTCACACCTACATGTGTTACAGACGTGGTTAAGATGCCTGATCTAAATAGGTTTTAGATCTCATAGTTGAGTGATTTTCAACCATACACACAAGCAATGATTTTTTTCTCCATTCATCTGGCTGAAGGTGCTAGCTAAATTAGATCTCTGCTTCCTTGGGTATTGGGTATGTATTTTACTTGTTTACCCAGGGGATTTCTGAATATTTCTTCCATTTCCATTGTCAGATGAAACAAGCACAAATGAAAATGCCAACATTCATAAGGCTTAACCATAGAAGTAAAGGAGAACAAACAAGAGAAACTGAAAAATCTACCGGGGTCACCAAAATAAACAGGCCTCAAGTGTAATTCAGGAAAAGTGCAGTCGATAGCGAAGAGGTTTGTTTGGCATCCCACCTTGTAAAGGTGGTCAGAATATCAATCCTGTAAAAGATAAATGTACTGGTGGTTGAATGTAAAAAATAATTTACTGGTAGTTGAATGAGAGTTGTTTCACCATGCTTTCATAGTGGCACAACTCTCATGTTAATAAGTACTATCGAGAATTAATTCCCAATGGCACTGTCTCAGTGGAACTTCTGCACTCGTTACAGGACAAGCAGTTTAAACAGCTAGGGAAGGAGAGACACAAAAATGCTTTAAATTACTTCAGCTGCAGGTACAGCCCAGGACAGGCATGGAAGTTTAGACTTGAACTTAAGGCTTTATTCTTATTGACCAATGTGGAAAGTAAGTTTTCTCAGTGTGGGAAGAACACTTACTGATGATCATCAAACCTTTTACATTTCTGACTGGTCCAAACCAGACTGTGTAGCATAACACTCCCACAGTCATGCAATTTGTGCTATGAAATAAAAGATGGGGAAGAGTGAACCGGTACTTCGAATCTCACACACAGACATGCCTGCAGACTAATGTTTTATAATGGCTCCTGTTACTGCAGTTGAGAAAAGACATACTGGATTTGACAGCCACACAATTTCACCCACACATCTGGAAGCACTTGAAGCATGCATTACTCAGCTGTCCCCCGCTCAGCTCACCGTAGAATTGTTTTCCATCACCTGCACTTGAATATTTTCATAGCAGTTGAATGCTTACTTTTTTTTCAGACTGTGCTTGGAAATGCAGTTCACTCACAGTTCTCATCAGTACAGGATGCTTGTGAGCATGCTTCTGATAAGTCACTTCTATAAAATTATTCCCTTGTTGCAGTATATTTGTGAACCTTACTAAACTGAAGAAGCGTTCCATGGTGAAAGTGTAAAAAGCTCATGGTACTGTATTCTATTTAAAATAGATGACAGATCAGTTGGTAAAACAAGGGCTTGGGAAAACTTCAAACAAAAATTTAAAATCCATAAAACAGTCTGTATTGTTAGAAACTCTCATGAAGGCACCACATGAAAATGAAACACCTAATTTGAAGACTGGGAAAAAGACAAAATAATTAAAAGATCTCCTTATATGTTTGAAGATGATAGCCAAGGAAAGTAAAAAGACCTGGTAAAGATGCTCCTTAGGTAAAATACAAATAATGCTTGAGTTACTGCTGTTTCAAGGAAGTAAGATTCCTATATAGATCGTATCAACTCAGTTTGGAAAGGAAATACGGAATTATGCTGATGACACCTTCACTGGAGGGCATCTAGGAAAAGACTTTTCAAAAGCTTTCTGTCTTGGGCTTCTGGCTTGAAAAGTATATGTGCAAAGGTATGCCTTAGTGGTTCTCCAAGCAAACCATCAAGTTTAAAGAAAAAGTTCCCTCTGGTTCTCAGAGACAATGAAGAATGACAGAATGCTTTCAAATTTATTTTGTGGGTACATTGGTATAAAACCCTAAAGGAAATTAATTTTGACTTGTAATTGTAGGTTCCCTCCCTCAGTACTCTGAAGTAAGGTAGAAACACTTCTTTTGCAGTGGACTGCTGAGCAAGCCACAGCTGCAGTCATGATGGAAAAGGCTTTTTTCCCTCTAGATAGTCCCAGCTAAGATTGAATGCGACAGCTATTCTGAGAATATTCAAAGATGTTAAGAGTTCAACAACAAAAAGAATACATTTCTTATTAACTCAGCCACCAGGCATAGTAGAACAAATGAAACAGATGATTAAAACAATACTGAGGAAGTTACCCAATGACAAAGGAATAACTGTGATTTGATAATTCCCTTAGTTCCAACAGTTCTTCAAACCTACCTAGCTACTAACAGAAACTCCTTTGAGGTAATGATAGGCTGAAGTATACACATGCCAGAACATCTGATGTGGAATACTAGTGCTCTCAGATACAGGGGGTAAATCCATATGCAAACATTATGTAAATTTCTGAATCACGTACCTTTGTAAGTAGCTGCTAAATTACAGAAATGCAAAACTAGAGCAAAAGCTTGTTTTGACAAATTTCAGAGAGAGAATACCTGGGAGGGTGGAGATCTGAGAATGCAATTAGCCTATGCAAATCCTGAACATAGCCTCTGTCACAAATGCAATGGGCTGTAACCAAACTACAGGCAAGGTCAACTCTTTTGCAAATTGAAGTTATTGGAGAGAAGAAAGCAATAGATAAATTTTACCATTCAAGTCAGCTGGAATTGTGCAAGCAAGGAAATTTTTCAGAACTGTGCAGACCCATCTCTGGTGTATTCATGCAAGATGAAATTGGGAAGACAGGTTAATTTTTGCCTCTTCCTTCTCAGTGACTTTTAGAGAGCTGGTTTTGTCTCCATAGCAGTTCTTACAAAAATGGAGACTAAAATTTAGAAATACTGCAATGATCACCATAAGAGCAAAAAGAACAGGAGTTTTTAATTCATAATGATACTATTTTGGGAGTGCACTCTTTAATGAAATTTATAACATTAAAGGCTTAAGTCCTGTTATAAAGGTGATTTAAAGTAAGAAAACCATGTTGACCCCAAGATAAGTTGAGAACAAAAGAAGGCCAAATCCTCGATCTAAAGAAATCAAAGTATTACAAAGAATTTACTTTCAAATAACTCTACTGAAAATATTAGTCATAGAATTCTAGGAATTAGTCAGAGTGATGTAACTGTGAAAAAATTACAGAAGTAGTATAAACTTGTAAACATAATAGAAATAAAAGAGCCTGAAGACTGAAATTAGTCTTAGTTTTCAAGACGTTAAGAAGTTAAGTGACTGGCCTCTTAAGGCTAACTGTCCTTGAGATTCAGCTGCTGAGTTGGAAGGGTGTAAAGATCTCTTTGCCACTGCAGCTGGGAACCTCAGTCTGAGTTCAGTGCCAGTGTAATTACTGTGTAATTTGAAACAAAAAACTGAATTAATAGCTATACTGCAAGTGGATGTACTTAATTTATAACCATGTTTCTGGGGAGCCCAGGGTTAACCCTTAAACTAATTTATGGGTTTTGTTATTACCTAAGCCACTCTGATCTTCTGTGGTCGGCTCTTACTATCATTTCTTCTCCTGTTTCTTGGCTACAGCCTGATCCTTGATTCCTCTTCTATGCAATCTCTTTAGTTTAGATCATAAGAGGAGAGAAAACATCCTGAAGAATACAAATTAAAAGTTCCAAGACTGAATATGTACTCTGGACTGGGAGACATTAATCACATTCTTCTGGAAGAAGACTAACTGTAGTACTCTCTGTGACTGAATGAATTACAGAACCAACTACAGAACCAGTTTGAAACATTATGGTATCCTCTTCAAAGAGGCACTTGAACCTGTAAATATAATTTTCTGGATGACTAAAACAGGGTCTCCCAGAACAGTGCAATTTGCATTTAAAATGATAGTGTGTGTGTGGTTTAACCCAGCAGGCAGCTAAACACCACACAGCCACTCTCCCCCTCCCCAGTGGGATGGGGGAGAAAATCAGAAAAAAAGAAAAACTGAAATTCATGGGTTGAGATAAA
>VZTL01070252.1:0-23518 GCA_013400535.1 Scopus umbretta
ACCAAAAAAACCCCAAAATTACATTCTGCTGCATGGAACTGTAGGAGTTGTGTAAAAGGCCCCTCTGATTTTCAGGCAGTGAGTTTTGACACCTGACTTAGCTTTGCTTGTGTCATCAAATTTTCAGGAGTATTCGTTGGGTTGACAGACAACTTGATGCGTGCTGGCTTGAGACACAGACACGATACGCAATAACACCTCTGTACACTGCAGCTTGTCATGTAAGCCAAACACTGATCTCATGATGAGAACTATTTTGATTCCTGTAAATTTAGTAGTAGCTTCTTTTCTGTATCATTTTTCTAGAATAAAATCACATGGTGTAGTCAGGGGTGTTAATATAGCACTGCCAACTCCTTACCTCAGTACGCTTTGTATTCATTCTGTAACATAGGAAGTGGTGGGTAGGGTGTTTCAGTAGCAACCATAAAACATCTGTGCCTGTTTTTGTGAGTGAGTTTTAAACAGATTTCTAGGGAGCATCCATTATGGGACAAGAAGACTGGCATGGTCTGGGCCAGACTTGGGCTGAGTTAATATTGACTCCACACGCTTCTAGATGAGGACTGTCTAGTCTAGTGAGAAAGTAATTGGCAAGACAATACAAGACCTAGTGCTTTTTAATATTACCTGTTTTGTGATTAGCTGGGATGATCTCTGCTTTGTGCTGTGAAGTGGGCACTTCTTTGTTTTAACACTAATCTTTTTCTACATAGATGGAAATGAGTAAAGCCAGGGTATTCGGAGCTGAAGCTGCTGCTCTGCTAACCAGGTGATGCTTCCTCTTTGCTCATCTTGGTGGTTGGACAGTTTAGCTTGATTGTTGACATTTTTATCTTTCTAATGGCATTTGGAAAGCGGTATTGAAGTTTGTCTATGTGTTGATATGCTCGTTTTCTTGCTGGATGGGGAGTGTGGAGGTACTAGATTGTCAGTTCTAGTGGTTCTGTGCCTGGCTCGATGAACTGTATCACAACCTAGCTCTTGGCATATGTCCGAAAGACACACCTTCTGTCCAATGTGAAAATATTCACAGTCGGAGAGGAAAAAAAGAGCAGCACTGACTTCCAAGGTGGGCATTCTGGTAAAAAAGCCAAAGTATGTTGGAAGGGAGCAAGAGAGGGGAGCTATTTTCTAAACAGGTCCCAAAAGCTGATGGTGCTTGAAGACTGACTGTATTGAAGTGAAATGCCATCTGCATTGACCCCAAAAGCTTTGAGTGACTCCGGAGAGCTTGTGGCTGTGATTAGCAGCAGCAGGCTGGCAAGGCTGGCCCTGCTGCAGCTGCACACCCTTCCACTGTAAATCTCTCTTCATCTGTTCGTAACTGAGTGCTCAAACTCAATTCCTCCTAGAACATGGTATGCAGATCTCTGGCCAGACAGTGCATTTTACTCCTTTCTAACAGCTACTTAAATTTTCTTCAGGATATCAGAGCGTGAGTATTTCAGGGGAATGGCTAGGTAACAGGCTGTTTCCATTATGTGAATAAAAACTAATAGTGATGGAGAGCAAAACTTTTGGATAAGTAGGACCCGAGAAAGAGCATCTTACGAGGGAAGTATCAGATTTGGAGTAGCACTGCTTCTCTGCTAATAGTTCCCGTCAATCTGAAGCGTGATTGAGCTTGTGTGCAGGTGGTTGGGCACAAAAGCTGAGAGAGGATAGCGGGGAGAAGGGGGATGTGGAAGAGAAATGATCTTTCGGTAGTTCACAAGACCTGGAAAGCATGCTTGGTGGGCTTAGGTTTGAAAACTTGTTCAATCTCCCGTTTGTGTGGAAGCCATTAACTGTCTTTAGGATAATGAGTGCTTTTCCAGTGAACTCGTTTCGTTATCTGGCATGTGTAACGAGCTTGACTTGATGATACACGTTAAACAGTATTTCTGGAGAACTCCACTTAACAAAATGGCTAGTATTTATGGCTCTTGTGATGAGTTGTCTTGTTTATGGAATCAATATGTATGAAAGCAAACTGACAAAACACAAAGTTATCTTGTGACACAACCATGTAGCTAGGAAGCCAATTAATGTTATCTTTTATTCTGCAATTTACTTGCTCTCTGGTGCCTATGCATTGTAACACACATACTATGCAATATCATTCTTTTTTTTAAACTAGTTCACTGCATTGGGCAAGAAAGGCCTGAGTTTAGCCTTAATTTTCTAACAATTCACAGGAAAGTACTTTAAAACAGTGACAAACTAAAAGAGGGTGAAAAATACATAAAGTAAAAGCACAGTTCCAGACTGCTCACATAAGTGTCTTTCTAGCACCAAAACAGCATCCACGATAGAAGCAGCTACTTGCTGTAATAGTTTCAATTTATGAAAACTGTGTACTAGATAAAATTATATTGTGATGTGTAAAAAGTGTATTTTATAGCTTTGGTGACTTAGTTTACTGTTTTGTATATATGAATTTTATAAATCTATTAAAACTTGACTTGTTATACTGTTCTTTATGGGTTTTATCTTTCAACAAGATCTAGAGTGACCTTTTTTGCTTTATTCAAAAATGTTCTGCAGGAGAGCTGCTTTTTGAATAAATTACTGCATGAAACTACAGCTGTCATGCAATAAAATCTTGTTCTGTAATCTTTACGTATCTCCCTTCTCTCCAGTTCTGTTCTGAATCCTCCTTCCTGAGCGTGTCCAGGAATTAAAGGCAGGTGAAACATTAGCCTGTGTAGAACTTCCAACTCATTCGCCTGTCGCATTCAAGTAGCTGACTTAAGCGTTGGAACTGATGGGAAGCGGAAGGGGCGACAGAGCTAGAGTTTGTGCTTATGTGTTTTAAGCTCAGCGAGAGAAGATAACTAAGCCTGTTAGTTGGCAACACCTGTCGGAGATTCCTCTTCTGCTGTGTAGCATCTGGTAGTAGCCACGGGAACTCTGCTTGCTGCTTTTCCAGTGCCAGTCTCCACCGTTGGACTCGCTTGTGTGCCATGGTGTCTTGTACGGCAGTGCAGAACCACTGACCTTTGGAGAGGCATTGGTATCCCTGTCTTACAGTGTTGCCATCCTGGCATCGATTCCGCCAGAACTTGAGCTCCAGTTCTTAGGAATGTCGTTAACCTTTCCTTACTTGTACTTTGAAAGGTCACATCTGGTGGATTTTTGTGGCAAGTCTTAATTGTTTCTTGTGTGAACTGTTAATGCCTTATCAATTACATTAGCAGGTACACAATTCGAAACGCTTCATGGAGCGTTGTTTGTTGTTTCTGTTAATCGTTGGAAATGTTAGGTCCTCAGCTACGTCAAGCTTTTGGGAATGGTTGAGCTTTTTTTTTTCCTCCCTGGAGGTGCTGAGCACTTTCAGGTAACAATGTGTATCGTCAGTGTTCGGTATCTCTGAAGATGAGGGCAGATGAGTTGCAAATTCAGTATTCACTAATAGGAGGCTTCCAGGTGTGATTACGTACTTTCTAATCTGAAAAGGCCTCAGCAGCAGCTCCAAGTGATCTCTTGGTCAGCTCTGTGAAAGTAAGTTACACCTTTTCTGGGCCAAAATATTCCTGTGAATTACAGTCCTATGAGGTAGTAGATAGGCAAAGATTAACAAGTTTCTCACTGGAGCAAGAAAGGGCTCTTTCTGGCAGTATCTGCGGGGAACACATCGGTGGTGTAACAGGGGCCACGCCAGGCTTTTGAGATGCTTGACCAGCAGATAGGGAAGGGGTTTGTTTTAAGCTGTTGAATTTTGTCTGCTGCAAGGCTGTCTGGGGTTTGGTTGGTTTGTTCTGATGGAGTTTCTCTGATGTCCGAATTGCTGAATCACCAAAGCTTTAATCAAAGTAAGAAATGCGTTGTCACTGGAGTGCCTGCCCAAGCTCAGTCCTTCCCAAGTTGGCGGCTACTGCACCAATTTCAGTGGGATTTAAATTTTTATTTGGAACACATGGTGGGAGGCGTGAATCGGGGTATCTTGGTGACACCATTAATATTTCTGCATCCGAGTCTATCCGGCTTCACATGACAAAGATGTCCCTTCCGTAACTCAACCGCGCAGATGTTGCCCCGTAGGAAGAGAGGCTGAAGCAGCCAGTTCTGCAGGTGGGTTTGTTCAGTGCCGATGAATGCTGGGGCCCTTCATGGAGAGCTGAAACTCAATATGTTAAATTTGAATTCTCTTCCCTGGATCAGCATGGCTACCTGTTACAAGAGTCTCTCTCCTGCAATTTCAATAATCCAACACTCCAAAGATAAAAGGAAAAGCATGGCTGTTTTCCCCAGGGAGAGACTTCTCTAAAATGCAAAGTAGGCAGGCCTATATAGCTGTGTATTTTTGCTAAAGTGTACAAGGCATAAGCTTTGGGCTCGTTATAGTAATATTTAAGTATTCATTAGGAGAATTAAATCCCTGTTGTTTCCAGCGCCAGTCTGGTATATCATTATCCTGTTACAGACCTGGGAGGAAGTTTATTCAGTTACTAACAAAAACTACCAAATTTCTTGCCACTCTCCCCAAGACCGACCAGCATCTTGAGAAGCTGCATGGTGTTAAGGAAGGAAGAGTGTTCAGGGATTTTTACAAAATGTAACTTTCCTTTCAAGCCTCAATTTTGCACAGCAGAAATGGACTTCAGTTGAAAGTACCATTTTTAGGGGAGGGAGATGGTCATATCCCCTATTAAATCAGAAAGTGCTGGATACTGCTAATGCCTCTCCCACCTTTGCAAGCAGTTGCAGGCAATTTCACCCCTGACTAGCAAAGAGTCTGGGGTTTTTTTTCGTTGTTTTCCCTGGACAGTTGCATCGTACCCCCTCTCCCTTCAATTACAGCAACTTCTTGTTTTAGGAGTAGGAGTGGAATGTTCTGCCTGTTTATTCTTGGGAGAAGATATTTGTCTTTATGAGCTTGTAAAGCTATTAAAAGACTGTGTTTTCTGCTCTGTTCAGGCTTATCAGGCTTATAGGCTTTAGAAGCTGCTTCAAAGCAAGTATCCTTCAGCTTGGGACAGAAAGGGTGTGACCGGAGTTATGTTGATCCTAGAGGATGCTCTAGGTAGCCACAGGACGGTGTGGTTTGGGAGATGTTCTGAGCCAGATGAGTCTAACGTGAATCGATGTTGTACCATTGCCTTTAGGGATCGTTGCATGAAAGATAACAGCAATTTCAGGAAGGAATTACCTGGTGCTGCTGGGGGATCTCCTGAAGGCAGCAGCCAGGTCATGTGGAGAGTTCACTTCTAGATCATCTACCTGTCGCAACAAGACACCCACAGGTCACGAGGCAGAGAAACGACAGCGCTGCCTTCCCGGGGCTGCGGAGGGAGGCTGCCAGCCGGAGCCCCAGAGCTGTCCTGAGGGGAGCGCTCTGGCTGGCTGCTGGTACTGTCGCCCTTTGGGGCTTCTTTCCCATCTGGGTCCCCAGCTCCTTTCAATGCCTGCCTGCCTGCAGAAGGCTCACCAAACTGTGGCTGAAGTGCTGCGTAGTGAATACCTAGGTTCTCCTGCCCACTGCCTACTACACAGTGAAACTCTGTTCCTGGACCATTTGTAACCAACTCCGATCTTGGCTGCTGAGTTGCAAGTAGCTTCTGGGTGTGCATTTATTTATAGACTACCCTCCTACTTCGTGCTGGTGTTTGATCCACAGCTTGACCTTCTAAAATGACTCCTAAGTCTCTCATCTGTATGTCCCTTCCACAGCTTACTCAGCAGGTTATTAGCTGCAAGTTACACTGCTGTTCCCACACACTTCCAGATAGAAGTATCTCCCTGGAAGCTTGCTGCTTAAAATGCAGGAAATTTCATTTAGAGGCTTACCTTCAATTTGTTTTACTTCCAATTCCTCTGTTTTCTGCCCCTGTACAACTCTGGTACATGCAGAGGAATTGCACCTTCGGGGGTTAGTCCTGGTTTATCGCCTTGATTGTCTGTGTAACCTTGGCCAGCCGTTTTATCCCTCTGTGCCTCTGGTCCTTACTCACACTGGTGTAGACTGTGTAGTGTTAAGTGCAAAGTACTGCTTATAGACCCTGGGAACAAAACGTTACGCTGTGCTGTGCAGCAGCACGGGAAACCTTTGCTGAGGTGAAGAGTAGCCACCTCCATGGGAATGTCTTTGCGTGAACAAAAGCCTGCAGCGTAATATTGCATGGACTTTCTCTCCTCCAGCTGCCTAAGGACTTAAAAGCGTTTAACAGCCGCTTTCTGCCTGCCACCACAAAGTTGCATCTTGCCTGCGGGCCCTGCCGAGCTGCCCCTGCAAGTGGGGGGAAGCTCGGAGTTGCCATGTTCATTTATTTCGTACCTGGAGCACTTCTGGACAAGCGGAGCCGGTAAGTGGTGGTTCTGCCAGTGCTGGTGTCAAAAAATGTCTGTTATTGGTAAGCAACAACAAAATGTATGCTTTCACAACAGAGCTAACAGAAGTCTATGAGCCAAGTGTCGCATAGGGAGTTTCCCATCTATGACTTCTACCAGCAGTTCAAATTTTTTCTGTGCCACCCCTTTTC
The DNA here is from genome assembly GCA_013400535.1 of Scopus umbretta. Classification (NCBI taxonomy): domain Eukaryota; kingdom Metazoa; phylum Chordata; class Aves; order Pelecaniformes; family Scopidae; genus Scopus; species Scopus umbretta. Next base: position 6,465 of record VZTL01070252.1, read on the forward strand.
TCTGTTGTCTTTGGACTTTGTTACGGTGGAAAACTGCCTCCTTCCCTTAGGCTGTATTGTCATCCTGAGTTTATGGTCTCTTTCTGGAGTTTCTGAAGTTCAGCCTAATGATTCAGCACAGAATCGAGCAAGAGCAAACAAGGCTGAACAAAAAGTAATCTCTTGCTTAAAATAGTAAATCTGTTAAGGCAACAACTGAGCAAGGATGGGGGCAGTACGTGGATGCGTAATTCAAGCAGGATTTGCTCGGAAAATTGCTGCTGCTGGGAAGAATGTCTTGGATGAGAACCCCATCGCCCTTGAGGCTGCCAGGAGAGGGCGGCAGCAGAGGCTCTGCCGCACTGCGCCTGCCCCGGGCCCAGGCGCGCAGCCTGGAAAAAAATGTTTCCAGGAATTGCCGTCATCAGTCCCGAAGCCAGAACTCCCTTTTTCTCCCCGTATGAATCACGCGGGTGTGAAGTTGCTTTTGTTTCCGGAATCCAGCTGAATTTATTATAAGATCATCTTTTCTCCACTCACCTGCACGAGTAAATCTCAATCTTTTCTCAAATGTCTTCCACTGATTCTCTCCTTTCCCGCTCCAAAAATGCACGGCAGGATTGCTGCATGGAGTGAGGCCCTTAAAGGGCACCGGGCAAGCGCTCAGGAAAGCCAAAGCTATTAGCCCTTCTGTGAGAACCATCCTCGCTCTCCTCCCAGCTGAACTGGACCCGGTCCTACCTCCTGATATTTTTAGATGGGAGAAATCCGAAGCGTGGCCGTGCAGCTGTGAGCTGTAGAGAGCGTTATCAGTGCTGAGGCCTGAGTGAACTGGGGATGGAGAGGGTCAGCCTTCCCCGGCGTGCTGCTGATACAGAGCTCGAACACCCGTCGGCCTCTTGAGCTCCGTCTATAAATAGCTGGAGAGGAACGGCATGCCCTGGCAATGGGCAGGCAGGCTCTGCCGCGCCTGGTGCCAGCACAGCACCCGTTCCTGTTCAGTGGGTGACGTTCCTGTTCAGTGGGCGGCTTACGGAGCAGAGGAGGAGGGAAGGGGCCAGGGTGTTAACTTCTCAAGGCAGAGAGAGAGGAATGCATGTGTAGTTCCCCCTTTTAAGTTAATAATTAATGAGTGTGTGAATGTTTTCAAGGGTTTTCTCTCCTGTGCCAATCTACAGAGGATGTGAATAGTTACAGCTCACGGTTCCAAGCCTGGCTTTGTTTGAACTGAAGCAGCTCTGGAGATCCCCTTCAGCGTCCGCCAAAAGACAATTGTCACACTAATACTGTTCTTTATGGCTGCCAAGCTGCCTGGGATCTTTATGTTTTACTCACTCACGCTGCCCGTCCTCCTCCACCTCTCCCCCCCTCCCTACTCATAGCATGAGTCTGTCAGCCTCGGCTGTGGTCCTGTGCTCAGCAAACCTCCAGCTGATGGGGCAGCGACTAGAACAGAGATGAACATTTGGTCTGTGGGGAAATGGAGAGGGAGAAACAATATCTGTGCCCTGGTTTAATGTGCATCTGTTCAGATGGACCATGTTCTGCGTGAACATGTTTAGTGTTTCGCATAGACCTCTTCCTGGCTGACTTCAGATCAAACGAAATACGGCGAGCACCTACACAGGACTTGATGTGGGTTTGGAGTCGTGCTGTTGCTTAGCCCAGCACAGGAAAAACCCTTAGAGAAGAACCGATCACAGGAAAAATATTAGCAATCTCAGAAAAAGAAACACTTTTTATTCCTGTGGGGGGCTGCTGTTTCTGTCTGACAGCAACAACTTGTGGTGAGAAAGGTCAGAAGCAGGGCAGTAACGTGAGCAAAGCTGGCCCAACTCAAGGCAGACCCAGCCTAGTTTTCCTCCCACCGCCAACGATGAGGGGACGATTCCCCTTTGGACAGTTTTCTGGAACTCAGTTTCCTCCGCAAGGAGGAAAATTTGTCTCCGAGAACTTTCCGTAGCCCGGTGTTGTCCCTAGCAAAGGGTAGGTCCTTCTTCATAGCAGGCAGTTGTCCTGTGAACATTTCCCACTTAGCCAGGGCATCCACGGTCTTGTCTACTTGAGCCAGTTCCTCCTCGGAGACGTTCCTCTCCAGGGCAGCAATGCACATCTCCAGCCACAGTTCATAATCCTTAAGGATATCTGTGGACTTGGTGGGCCCGGCGAGCTGGGGCTGGCTGTGCCCCTCCGCCAGCGAGCACGAGCGCTCCTCCTGTTCCAGCTCCTGGCCGATGGAGAGGGCCTGGCTGCAAGTGTCTGGTGTCAGCGGCTCGGACAAGGAGGTCACAGCCTCTGAGTCGTTCTCGCAGCACATCCCAGAGTCTGAGCTGAACGGAAGGATGTCCTCCGAGGCGGACAGGTCTGCTGACTCTTGCCTTGGCCACGTGGACAACACAGTCTGTGTCCAAGCGTAGAGTTTCTGTGGTGAGAGGGGAGAAAGGTTTCGTTTTTAGATAACGAGAGAGAAGAGGTACGTATGCCTTTCCCAGCGCTGGTCAGGTAAACCTGACAAACCTCATCGTGGGTGGCTCAGCTTCAGATGCTATGGTGCTCTCTGCCAGGAGATGCGTTCAGACAACTCATGGTTACCCTAGGAAGCAGGGGCTCTTGCCTCATTTTCTCGGAGTCAGCATGAGTGGCAGTTCTGCCCCCAGTCAAATGCGGACTGTATCTGCCTTTTTGAAGATAATAGGAGAAAAATGGCACAAATTCGCCCCTCAATGTGGACGTGATCTCTGTGAGAGCCAAACCCATGCCTCTCTAGAGAAAGCTGTGTCATTATAAAGGCTCCCGAGAAGAGCGGTGAAGAATCTTGTTTCATCGTGGTGTTAACTCCTGTGGCAGTGTGCATTTTATTCCTAAGACTAGCTCTTCCCCTCTTGAGCTGAAATGCACAAGTGGGAAGGCCAGGCTCCCGGAAAGAATTAATGAAAGGAAAATGTCTGAGACAATTTCCTTTTTAAATATTAAATGCTACAGTGGGGCATGTTACAGGTTGCTTCTGGCACATGTATTCCTTATGCTTTGGGGAATGGATCGCAGTACTCCAGTTATCGCTGGATAAGAGGTGATCCCCTTGTCTGCCTTGTTGGCATGTGCTGGGTTTTTGTGTGTGTGTGTTTTTCAGCCTTTTCGTGCCCTTGTGGCCTCTTTCCTCATCTTTACTTTCTGCAGCTCCCAGCTGACACCTTCGCAAAGCCCTGCAATCGCTTTGGGAAACGCAAGGGTGACAGAGCATTAACCCGAGACGCTCCTCGCTGCGCTGGGTCCGCGTGTCCTCAGCTCAGGGTGGTAGCTGTGCTGTTTGAGGAGCGGGCAGGTTTCCAGCCCTGCGGAGCTCCCTTCTCCCGCAGCGCCCCGCGGCTCCCTCCTCTTCCCTCCTCTATTGCTCTCTCTTCGGGCAAGTGACAGAAAGGATAAAGAGCTCAACTTGAGTGGGTGGGAGAAATCGGCCCCGTTTCTCATTTCAGTCTGTGCATGAAGCCTCGGGGAAGAATTTCATACAAGAGTAAAATGGACTCTTTCAGCTAACTTAATCCACCCTGCCCCCTCCCTCTGGGGCAAGAAAAAATGTAAAGGAACAACTTTGCTCCTGCCTCGTCCCACCTCCAATAGCCCTTCCCTCCCTCTGGGTTTAAAGAACAAAGAAGGCACCAGAAGCTGCAATAGGAGCCAGACTAGGGAAGGGGACAGCAAAGCTATTTGAAAGCTGCAGCCAGCCCGTGATTTTATAGGGTCTCTTAGAATCCGCAAGAGTAGTGAATCTGGGAAGAATCACAACTGCTACTTAGCCCAGTTCCCAAGAGAGAAAAAGCTGCAGAGATGAGGATATACAAACAGTACTTTTGATTATTTAGGGCAAAAGAAGGGGATGATTGACTCAAGATCACTACCAAAACCCTAAAGTCTTTTCTGTCTCTCAACTTTTGGGTGGTTTATTGATTCAAGCACGGGAAGGGTTTGTAGGACTCGGCCTCTTTTTAGGTTCTATTTAACTGGAAAGGGATAACCTCTTCATGGGTTTAGCCTACCCGCAGGCAAGAGCATTTGAAGTGGATGCCCACCCCACCTAAGTCACTAAGAATGAAACCTGTTGTCCGGCGCCTCAAGGGGCTCCAGGTTTGGCACTGGAAGTTTTTTCAAACCCCTCTGCCCTGGCAGCGCTGCCATCCCCAGGAGCAGAGCAGCCACACTGCGCCCGAGAGCAGGTACTGCGATGAACACCACGGTGAGGATGCGGCTCACCCGACCTCCAAGCGCGGCTCGAGCGCTGTTTTCTTCTGCAGCATGGCCGCTGCCAACTAACCTAGGCACTACCTGCGGACCAGCCTGGGATGCTGCAGAAGCAGCAGGTGGAAATGTTGGTTGTGGTGGGGAAACCCCAGGAGCATTGATTGGCTTTCCGTTTTCAAGATGACTCACGCTGGAATAAGCAGCTGTGATGGAAGAAATGGAGTATGTTTCCGAGTACAACTCGGATAAATAAATGGAATGGCTCTTCCTCCTGCCTAAGGACCGGTTTCCTGTCCCTCATGCCCTTCTGCCTGTAACTGTGTCTCAGTCACAGGCTTCAGCAGCGTTACCTGCTCCTGGCGAGGAACAGCTTTGTGCCTGGCATTTCCTGTATTCGTTATGCTATGCAGCAGGTGGGGATCCGTGCTGGTTTTCCAAAGGGAAGCGTGACTTCAGACTTGCACTGGGCCAGCCACAGCCTCTCAAAACATGCTTAGCAAGTAACTTTCCTATGTGATACTGTCTCCAAATGCTTTGTGCTCTCTTCTGTCAGGTTCCTTAACTATTTAATTCATCTCTGGCATTTATATTTCCTCTCAGTGCTATAGCAAAGCCTCTTACAGAGATTATCACAACTCTCTTATACCAGCTTGTACTGTATCTGGCTGAGCTTTTCCTTGTCAAGGAAGCAGATGTGACATTTGGCAAGTGTATCCTCTCTTCAGGTTTGTGTTCACTGTCGCCAGGGGATGCTGAGCCAATTATAGTATTTACTGCAGGTGTAAAGGCAAAAATGTTTCGAGAAAAGCTTAATGCCGATGGCAGTTCTCTTCTATAAAGCAATAGCTGGATGCTGATGGGTCTGGGTGTTTAAATAAACCCGAATTTATTCCCCTGGTAGTCTGGGCAATTTAGGCACCTCTCTGACAGAAGCAGGGGCCAAATAGCTACGGAGTCGGAGGCAGGTCTAACACCACTGCAGACACACAGGTGAGCAGCAAAACCACACAAATGTGGGTGGGTTCCCCCCCCCCTCCTTTGCTGTGCTTCTGTGCATCCGGTTCCAAGCTGAATGAAACTAGCGGCATCCCCGTTCTCATTCTGCGTGTTATCTTGTTACAAATATATCCCACGGAGTTCAAAATAGGCAGCTGTGGAAAATCCTGTCTCTGAACATGATATGCATCAGACAGGAATTATAACCAGGGAGAAGGCAGGGCACTGAGTGAGAATGGTGATGTTGTTTCTATTCTGCCAGCCATTCATTCAGCTATGTCCTGGTTTCAGCTNGAATTCAGCTTTTTAGACAACAGAGGTAGAAAACCCTTTCTAGAGCTAAGGGCATCTTAGCACTATTTCTGATGTTGTCTAAATGTGGTGTTAGCAGTTCTATGGGTGGGAGACAAGAGGCAAAAGATAAGTCTGGGATGCTCTGCTTATTAGGGAGTAATAATTTGGGATCCTTTCTTACATCTTTTAACAGAGGAACTGCAGCATAGTACGCACTTAATATTTTCTCCCTGTTACCAGCAGCCCCAGAGAAGCAGAAAACCCATGGTGGCACATAGGAAGGGGCATAGATAATTCCAACATAGATGTTGGAATCGCTGCGTTCTCACTGCTGCTCTGGCTTGAAATCTGCCTGCACTCCCCACGTCATTTTCGGAAGTAGCCAAATGCGGTCGGGCCGTTGCACTGTCCCTTCTTGGGAACAGCCGAAAGCCCTGGAGATCGTGTGAAGTGCTATGTTAGTCACAGACCGTGTGTACAACACCCCCCTTATTTAGGTGTAAGCTTTCTCTCTCAGCACCTTGCACTGAGAGCAGCATCTGTGGTTAACACCCATTTAGCGCTGTGGTTTGGCGTGAACCGTTCTGCTCCCTGTTATGTCCCTCTTTTTTTTTTTTCCAGGAAAGGCTCGTGGGTCTGTCTCTCACCCTGTAGCGCTCGACAAGTTTGAAGCCCACGACGTGCTGCAGCTTCCGAAGGCAGATGGGACACGGCTCCAGGGGCCGCAGCAAGGCTTCGTCCAGGCTGAGCGCGCCCTGCATGATGCACTGCAGCCAGCGGCAGGTCCCCAGCCCCATCAGGTGGCAGATCTCGTGACAGGTCACCTTTCAGAAAAGCAAAAATCACAGGAGCACATGGTCACTCCTGCTTCTGCTGCTCCCTCCTCTTCCTCCTCTGCTGTTCCATTTTCCCTGCTCCCCAACAGTCTAACCGACTCGTTGCTCAGCCCTGGTGGCCCTTCAGCCTCAGCTTTTGCAAGGTGAAAGGGGAACATGGCTCCCTTCTTCCCAGGTACCCCAAAATCCATGTTTGTGTGGTGGAGGAGGAAGGGTGGGTGTGTTTTTTAGAACCAGCTGTGGGAAGACACTGTAGATAGCATGTTCAGAGCTCTGGGGCAGTGCTGCTGTCACGCTCTTCCTCAAGGACAGTGTTGTGGGGGTTTTTTTAAGGGGAAAACCAGCCCCACAGGGGTCTGAAAAGTGCAGCACAGTCCATGTGAGAAACCTGTAAGAAGCTATTGGCAATTACAGCTCCGAGTCCTTCCAAAGCAGACACTCTAAATGTTTGTGCCAAAGCAAAAACTAAGCTGGAGACAGCCTGCCAAGCATGACTGTCTTGGGAACTGGCAACCATGGAAAGGCTGAGGATGGAGGATTCCCCTCCTCCTCTCGTTGCCACCTAACATCATTTGAAATTACTGCAGGAAGAGACCTCAAACTAGAAAATCCTGAGCAAATACCAGGGGAGGCAGACAGAAATGGCTCTGCGTGGGCCAGCTTTGGGAGAAATGCTAGAAGTAGAGCTGGCAAGAGGGGAGATGCTGAGGTGAGGGAGGCCAGCACTTATGAATCAGTTGTGTTCAAGATGGATGGGGTTTAGGGGCATCTGCCTATAAATATATGTGCAAACCTGTCTAAGGTATTTTTCTCATCCATCCATGTAAGCGGATCTGCCAAGCGGTCCTCTCTCCTTAGGGATACCAATGTCTGAGGAAGACACAGTCACCCCTTCCCAGATATCCATTAGTTAACACACAGCTCCACTAGATATTCTGATTAGTCTCTGAATATTTCATCAGCTAACAGATCGTACTGCCCCTGCATTGCCTGACAAGCAAAACAGAGATGTCCCAAGCATGAACCTGGGAGCTGGGCAGGGTTTTTGTCTTGGTGTTGCTGCATGGCATAAGGCAATCCTGTAGCCTCTCTGTACAGCTGAGGCTACAGTTTGCTCCCGTGGCAAGGGGAGTAAGAGATGTCTATGTGGTGCACTAAAATATAAGACTCTTTAGAACTGTGTAAATGCGTTGTCAGCTGTGATTGCCTGTGTCTTCTGGGAGCAGAGCCTCATCCCTGCTTCACTGGGATGCGAGATGGATTGTGCCCAGCCCTGAAATATTTAACCCTACATGGCAAGAAATATGGGGTGCAGAAGATTGCTCGTCCTACCTTACAGCACTGGACCATCTCCTGGGCGCTGAACGGCAATGTCCGGTCTCTGGTTTCTTTGCTGATTTCGCATAACCGTTCCTTCTGTGTGAGCGGATTCAAGCTGCTGCAGCCAGCCTGGGAGAAATCCCCGGAAAATCTGGCAAAGCTACAGACTCCCACTTCTGTAAAGAGAAGCGCACACAAGTTAGGCATCAGCTCTCTGATGACTGTCTCTCAGCTTAGGCAGCACGAAAAGAAAGCTGTTGCAGCACAGTCCAGGTTGAGCACACAGGGTGTGATGGACACACTTTCCAAAAGGTTTGTAGCACCTTGGTTACCTTTTTCTGGATCAGGAGCCCTGACTCCCCAAACTTTAAACTGGGAAAACCTAGTTCATCTTATCAGGGAGTGAATAAAATATTTAAGGATAAGATTTGGCTATTCCAGTCTCCCAGGGAAGGCTTTTTGCTACAGTGCTGCCTTATTCACACACTGTGCTAGGAGACCGTGGGACACCAATCCCACCTTGTCCTGGCAGGAATTTGCTGAATGTGAAGCTCCAGGTCTCACACGGGTAAAGGTCCAACAGAGTGAGTCCAAGGACACATAGAGCATCCATAGGCTTGTTGTTCTTCAGGAAATTCAGGATCCCATCTGGACAAATACAAGAGAGACATCATTAAAATGAAGCATCCCTGGAAGGCATGCAAGAGCCAGAATTTCTGCTGCTCGTGGGGAGGAGGATGCAACCCAAGCCACGGACAGGTAGAGTTGCTGGATTCAGCATCTCAGGTGTAGAACCATAGCCGTGTGGCCCATGCCCTCAAATCAGAGTATAAGCAGACCTGACTTTTGAAGTGGTGCTGAGCACAGGGTTAAAACAAAGCAGAGCTAAGGGCAGAGATGTAGGTGAATTTCAGTACTAACCCAGGGAAATAAGCACCTGGAAGTAGAAGTATTTCCCTACAGGCATTTCAGACCTGAGCTGGAGCAGTCGCATTGCTGCAGTGCTGGGTCTGCGCTGAGCATGTGCTGCCCGTGGTACCTGCAAACAGCTTGTTCCAGACGGATGTTTGTGCAGCGCGCGTTTGGCAGCTGACAAACCCATTTCCCTAGGGAGCTGTGTGACACTTGAACCCAAATTTCCTAACATGAAAGGCCAGTGAGTTCCCCACCTGCGGCATCCAGGCCACTAATTTACTTTGGCTCTGGACAAGAGATGGGAGAGCTCAGGCTACACCAAATCTACGGGGCCTTCCCGCAGAGCTGATCTGATCACTTTGCAGAGCTGGACCTAAACATAAGAGCGCTGAAAAATACAGACAGCAGAGGAAAACATGATGAAAGTCACTTTGTTTTTTATTCCTGTTTCCAGCTTCAAAGTTCTGGGTTTTCCATGGGAACAGGATTTCTCCCTTTTCACTCCCTTCCTCATCCCCTCCCTGCTCAGGCAATGAATGGCTGTTTCAGGCATTTCCTAAGGGAGTGCGTGTGCCCGCATGCCAAGCTGATGTCTCTACGGGCTCCCCGCTCCCAGGTCCTTACCTGCGTGAAGCTGCACCCTGTCTGTGTCCCGGCTGTGGCGGTAGCAGCAGTGAATGGAAGAGATGGGGATGGAGGGAAGGCACTTCACACGGAGACCCAGGAAGAAAGACTCAACACAGCTCTGGAGGGAATCCAGCAGTGAGAGCCCGGCGGGCCCTTCGATTAAGTCTAAGAAGACAAGCTCCTATCAGTTCCTTAAAGCCGTGGTGAACCATAAGGTCCAAAGGGGTTTGGCCATGGCAACTGAGGAAGAGGAAGGCTGATTCGTTCTGAAGTTAATTGCTTACTCTGGGATGTGGCAGACATCTCTAGATGGTTATACAGATAGGGAGGAGAAGAGGGGGCTCTTTCTGAGGTGGCTCAAGGCATTAGTACACTCATTAGCAGAGCAGATGTGCTAGGAAGGTTGTTTCCTATTTAAGTTGTGCAGAAAGATTAATGTGGGAACAGGTGGCTGTTTTTAACGAACCATTAGGGATGGAGCTCCAGAAATGCTGCTTTATCCAGCATTGTTTTACATATAGAGAGACATATATATGTATGTATGCATACATATATGCATAGCAAGTCTCACCCAGAGGCACGCTTGCCATTTACAGGGTAGGTCTACTGATGGTTGTCATCAAGGCTTGTGTCTCTGGACTGGGCACAAGTCAGAACCTTTGGTATTACACTTATCTTTGCTAGGGCAATTGCATTTTGCAGGTTAGTCCTTAGAAGAGGATGTTAGTAGCATTCGGCACCACCCACCTCCCTCCCATATCTTTCCAGGTGGCTCAGTGAAGATGCCCACATTACCTATAGGTTGCAGGTAAATGTGCTTTCGATAGAAGTTCTGCTTCCTCCTCAGCATGGCATGATAGAATGTCTCAAAGTCCTCAGGGGCATCGGGGTGGCTGAGGAGCCAGTCGAAAGCCGTCCGGATGAGCAGCGTGCAGAAGAGTGTTCTCTGTGGGTTGTAAGCTTCAGAGAGGAACAGCTTCTCTGCCCTGGAGAAAGCTTTGGCATAGAGCTCCTGCAGAGCTGGGTTGGTGGAGATCAGCGCGTCCTTCAGAGCCCGGGGCCCGAAGCTGAATTCCTGAGCGTGTTTGCACTGCAGCATCGCGGAGAGACCCACCAGCTGTGGCACTGCCTGCAGGAGGGGATACAACCATCAGCACACGGTCTTGCGAGGGACCTGGAAACCTTCTCGCGCTTTGCTCTCAGAGCAGTTCGCCCCAAGATGCCAGCTGTAAGGTTTGACTGGGACCTTATAAATGCTCTACTTAATGCTGGTCAGGAGCCTGATGCATTTACATGAGAGTAGCTGTTACAGGGTGCTCTACATCTGCGTGTATGTCACTGGTTTATGGACAATGTACCAGTAGATGGTGCTTAAGAATGCATAGCCCCATTATTGCTACCAGCTGTCTGGATTAAATCAGATAGATTTTTTTTTTTTTGGTGCTCTGTCCTGAAGTCCCAGTAACATGGGAAATATTTCGGTGTATTGTGCAGCTGGGTGCACTGGCCCTCATATGATGTTGAAAGGTGGTGTTCCTTTTTGCTTGGGCTAAAACACACACCTTGGAGCTCTCAAAAGCATAGCTCCATGGCAGGAAAGAAGAGGTAGATCTTGGTCTTTATTCATCTACCAGAAGCCTAAACTGTTGACTTACTCAACACCAATGAAAGCAGCTGTTCACTGGTGACAATTTCCTCTAACAGCTTTTAATCCTAACTCTTGGGTATTGACCTGGAGTATCTGCCGGCTCACAGTGCTGTTTGGCAGGCTGCAAGACATGGGAAGGTTTGCCCTTGGTGTGCGAGACTTGTGTTTGCTGGTGCTGCCTCTCTAGCAAGATACGTACGGGCCCGTTGCCATTGTGTCACTTCATGAATAACTTCGTGTCACACCGTGTTAGCATCAAGAACGCTGGTGGTGATGTAAAGTGGTAAAGAGCAAATGAAAGCCTGCAGCAGATGGAAATTCATTCAGAGCATCGCGGAACTATCCTCTCCAGGGTCCTTTCTGAGGCCAGCGTTTTCCAAAGCTGCAGAAGTCAAGCACTATTTCCTATTGCTATTTATGTACTTATGGAGATTCCAGTAGACATCTTGAGGAAAGGGAAGAAAGAGGAAACAAAGCACAACCCGTATGGCTAACCTACATCTGGATTTTCCCAAAGACGTTCATTTTTTGTAAGCGGATCATGCTAAGTAGAACTAGAGTATTTTGGAGAGGTATCTGGGGCAAAGCTGCCTACCGCAGGTTAAGTGCTCCACCTGGGTACAGCAGAATGAAAATACACGGGTATATACACACAAAAGCACAGAGTTTCTAGGAAGTATTACCTTCTATTAGGCAAGTTAATATTACCCTAAAAGAAACCAGACAAGCTTTCTGGGAGGGTAAGCAAATGTATCAGGTGCTGGCCATCACCATCACAACAGCATCATTCAGTCGCATTAACAAAGAGGTGAAATATTTTTAGGAGGAACTCATTCAGTCTATAATTTACGTAGCTCTGTCAGGTAAGTGACATTCAGTGGCCCTTGAGGACAGCAATATAACAAGAAAATTCAATATTTAAAAAATAGAACCAAGGTGAGCCAAAGTCTTTGCTCAGTTATGCAGAGAAGGCTCTGGTAGTTGCAACGTAAGAGAAAGGTGGCAGCCCATTAAAATGAGCGTTGAATTTCTTTACATCTAACCCTTGGGAAGATATGTGTATGTAGAAGCAGTCCTTAAAAAAGACTTGTTTTCTATGATCTTTTTTGGCGCTAAGGGTATACAGTGAAGGAGAGGGAGCGGGTAAGCAGTTTTCTTTCCTTTTTGCAAGCTTTGTATTTCGCTAGCATTAAAGGCTGACAGCAGATGGCACGGTGGGATCTGAAGTGGTACAAGGGCCCTAATCCAAAGGCAGTTTAGAAATAAAACCTGCGATGCGTTCTCAGCCACCTCTTCTTATTGCCCAAAAAAATGTTCAAAGTGCTTCTGCTGATTTTTACAGGTAGCAACTGGAGTTTGTGTGGGGTTGTTCTGCACTTTGTCACCCAAATCTCTGCACTTCTGACTTGCTTCCAGATTTGGGAGGATGAAGAGAGAGTCTGACCCCACCAGGTCATCAGGAGTTTTGCCTTGGGCTAGGGTGAAGATTTGCCTCTTCTTAAGGCCAAGATTTCACTTGTTCTGCACAAACTTTAAATACAAGCATCATTTTTCCAGTCATATGCAGACCTTACACTCAGAAACTATTAGCAATATTAAAATGACTGAGGATGTGATCCTGTGAGCTACTGACTGCCTATTGCTCCCAGGGAAATCAAGGAGAGAGTTTGCACTTGGTCCAGGTTGAGAATGACCTTGTCAAAGCAGGTTTCTGAGAAGCACGAGCCGCTTTCATCAGCGCTTCCTGGCAATAAATGGAGCGTGGGTCTGGGGGAGGAGGAGCCGGTTAGAAAATGAATGGATTTTTCTTTTCTAAATGGGAAGCAGCAAAGAGTGGATGTCTGCAACAGCAGATACAATGAGTGCACAGTCTTTTAGTGTATGTTCCCCCGGGGCTCTCTTATGGAATATGGTGTGTACCCAAAGCTATGGGATATACAATGTTTCCCAAGGCTTCCTAAAAGGAGACATTCACCCAGTTCCAGATGTTCCCAGCTATGAGCATGGGTGTTTTGTGAATGCCCACCATGCTCAAGGATGGCCATGATTACGCTTTAGTGGCTTGAAAGCTCGAGCACAGGAATTCACTTGCAGCGCACAGCCTGGAACGATGCGTGCCTCCTTCTCCTGGAGACTCAAGTTTTGCTTCCGACAGAATAGCAGCAACCCATTACATTCTCCAAATCCAACACAATTACTTATCTTTAACAAGCTTTTTCTAAAATACTTCACTGGAGAAAATGAATGCTTCAGGAAATTTTTATGGGCAACTTTAGCAGCTAAAAAAAGAAACCGTTTTACATTAACTATTGTAGATGTTATTTGTGCTTGATCTAATATATGGATATAGCTTTTCATTAACTGAAGTAGCGCAAAAGGGCTTTGCAATTTTTAGCTCGTGTCGAGGGTGCCTTGTATAACAACTCCCTGACGCAGTGTGTCGGGAGGCAATGGCACTTCAGCTTGGATTTTTCCCTCCCCCTCCATTTTTACCATGCCAAGGTGGTGATGAAGAAGTGGAAGCACTATGCATCCTTCTGCCCTTCAGGTATGTAGGAAGCAGACATCATGTCTTTAAAGTAAAAAAGATGCTAATTTGGATCCTTGTTTAAGGACAAGCTGTAGGACTTGACTAGCAAGTCCTGAAGAGGAGAAGGTAACTCTTTTTACTTAAAAGGCCAGTAAATTGTAGTTGCACTGGAAGAAATGCTTTAAGCAAAATAAAAATTGAGATATCTGCTGCAAGTGAAGACACTCGGCATGTCCAGTGATGTGCCATTTTTCTACTTTTACCATTAGGAAAAAAGCATCCTATTCCCAATCTGCATTTTGTCATTCCATCTTGCGGCCACTTGCTAATGTCGTTCTTCCAAAACAAGGAGCACGAACAAGCGATGCCCGTCTGTGCAGTACGAAACATGCGGCCTCCTGGCACCCGCGGGGTCCCTAACAGGGCAGGGAAGGAGCCAGCCTGTGCTGGGAATCCTACTCCAGTTCATGGAGACCTCCCTCTCTCTTCTATTACTCAGATATTTCATATTATTCATCATCGCGTCTGTGCAGTGCTGTGGGGACACACATAACCCAAAGGTTTTGGCACTTGGCTCCTTGTCCACTGCTGGGGACAGCCTTTTCCAGTGATTATGTTGTAGGAACCCAGTTGTGCCCTTTCTGCTTGTGGTACAAGCTGTGAGGCAGGAGCTCCAAGGACAACACGGGCCGTTCGTCTGGCTTTTGGTAACAGATAGGGATTTCAGATCAGACTGGGCGTATTACACAATTATTTTTTTTTACTATGGAATTTGTCAGATTTTTTTTTTTTCACTGTGGGTGTTTTCACAAGAAATGTCCCCAAAATCCAGTCTCAGCACGTGACAGCTGAGCAGTCGGAATAATCCCTTTCTTACAGTAACCTGTAATGCATTTTATATGCAATTCAGGTTACTCATAAATTATTCTCTTTGCAAATCAGGCACCTATAAATTATTCTCTGTAATTGAAAATTACCTATGAATTATTCTTTTTGTAATTCGCAGTTATGTCATTTATTCTCTATTATATTGACATTGCTTTCTTGGATAGATATGTCTGGGGCTGGCAGTAACAGTGTAATTCTCGAAAGCCGAGGCAATATCATACAAGTGTGAGTTCATTTGGGACATTCTGACAAGATAGAAGTGGTCTTGTGTGTAGAAAATCTGTGCTGTACAGGTCCAGAGAAGGGTACTCGGTACATAATGGATTTACTTGGTATTTTATGAAATTTGACACTAACCTTGTACAGATTGTATTTTTTTTACCTTTTTTTTTTTTAAAGCTGGTCATTCTAAAGTTGTTTATTTTAGAAGTCAACTTGCAAGTCATTTCTAACTCTGACTCTCTTACATACGCTGCAGGCTGCAGAGGCAGAGGAGATTCTCCCGTTTCCTTCCCCTCTCAGCTCTTGTGATGTATTTAGAGGCAGACTCACTTAACTGGGCTCTTCAGATGTCAGAAGGACATTAGCAGAGTCTCTTAAAACTGATTAATTGCTTAAGTTAGGTGCTGTACTGTAAACAAGCAGTGATAGTGCTGAAAATTTACAGCAAGTCAACAGAAATTAAAAGCCCAGCGCAAACATAACAAGCATTAACTAATTATCTACGCATACCCTAGTTGCTTAGTAGCTCTTTTCTTGAGATTTGCATTTGGTGTCTGCTACTGCTACTCTAGGATCAGTGCTCCTTCCCAGCATCCTACAGATGACAGCCTGAAAGCAACGTTCTTAATTTATTTGTTGACATGTATAGAAAGAGATATTTCTTGACTGAGAAGCTGAACTCCCAATGGGTAAGAAAGTCCCGTGCAATGGGACAGAGAAAGGACACCGAGGTGTGAGAGCATTTAACCCCGGTCCAAATAAATTTCTCACTCCTTTTCTCACTAGCTCCTTCCTCGAGGACCTAAACACAGCCCCTTGCACAGAGCCAGGCTTTGCCTGCTGAATATGCTCAGCGACTGGGGTCAGACCAAATGTGTTTGGCCAGGTTCGGACCTGAAATGGGGCAACTCGGGGGAATTACAAGATGCTCAGCACTTCTCAGGATTGATCTCCTCTGCTCATGGATAAAATACACTCTAGACCTGATCACCCCCACACACGCACCCACAAGGAACTGCAGCACCTTCCGTTCACTTTGCACCAGATGGCCACAAAACACTGAGGCTGATCTGCGTGTGTTCCAGACCATCAAGTTAGATAAAAACCTTCTGGCCTCACGTACTGCCAGATCCCAATAATATTTATGTGTAATATCTCTAGAATACGTTTGTGACTCGGAAACAGATGCTTTGTGTGGTCTTTCTCAAAATGAGTCATTCCCGGAGCTGTGGAAGCCGTCAGGGATTCACACGTGCGTTTACTGGGAGGAGAATCTACCTGTCATATTGGAACTACGATTGACATGTTATTGCTGCAAGGCTCAGTCCTGGAAGTTTGTCTTCACATGAATCTTCCTCATTAATTTACTTGGACTGTTGGGCAAGTCAGATGGGCAACTCATACGCAGAAAGGTTTGCAGGATTCAAGACTAGATTTGTAAAGGTCATTAAATACCGACGGTGGAGACAGATGCTTCCATCTGTCCGTATTTAGGTGCTCTTATTTGAGTGTTCTTAAGTATTTAAGAACACCTACATATCCACTCTCCCCTTGATTTTGTTTTGCATTAAAGCCTGCTCTCTTCAAAACACTTTTCTTCATTTGAGTACGTATCAAGGGCACACATTATCCCTAGTTTCAGTCTTCTGTCCTACAGATTTTATTTATTCTATGCTTGTACATAATGCTGCTTTTATTTTTTAGTGCCTTCTATTTAAGACTCCCCCAGTACCATACAAACATTCATGAACTTCTCTGTGCTGCCCTCCAGAAAGTAAGCTGTCGGTATAGGTCCTTCCCCCTCCTCCCCCATTTATTCATCATTTTCAGTGCTTTCTCTGTTCATTTCAGTCTGGTTAAACTCTCCGTGGCGCTTCTCCCATGCACATGTGTGACGAAGGGCTGGCTGCGCTCTTATTCCCTCGCTCTTACATGAAACAAACCTCTACAGCCTGCAGGCTGGTCGCTGTGCATTTGCTGAGCAAAGACCCAGAAGCACGGAGCAACACCTACCAGCGCTGTGCAACAAACCTAACGCCGCAGAGATACCCGCGCTCTGATCATTCACAGCTCCGGGCACTTTGTTCTTCATCGTACTCGTCTAGACAGACTAAATGGTTTCTGCAAGACAACCCCAGCGTTAGCCAGGGAAGAGGCTGCATTTGCCATGCAGCTGAATGCCCAAACAAGTCGGGCTATGGTTAGATAGTCCCTCGAGTCCAGGCATTATCGAAGTGGTTCATCGTGCCCTCCAAATGCACCGTAATGCCGTGCCTCCTCCCAAGAAACCAAGCGCTTTAGAAGTGGTGCGGCCAGGTAGGGGATGTTTGTGTGCATTTTACAGCCGAGGAGGAGGAGGGGGCTCCTCGCTGCAGCCGAGGAGCCACAAAGCCAGCCTGGGGGCACAAAGACAGACCCCAACCCCACGATTTCTTGGTGGCCAGCTGTGCCCTAACCACCAGACAGCTCTGCCAGCCCGGAGGTTTGCTGGGTAAGAGGCATGTTCTGGAAACGCTGCAGAAGCAGCAGGTCCTGCTCCTGGGACACCGGACCCCCCCGCCCC
>VZTL01070252.1:29826-47756 GCA_013400535.1 Scopus umbretta
TTTTTTTTTTTCTCATGGGTAGACTACAACCCGCTTTGCTCTGAGCTAGGTGATGATCCACCCAGTGATGCTACGAAGGTGGCTAAAGGCCAAGTGCTGTCATTGGAAACCAGCTGCGAATTAATACATGGTGTGTGATTAATGTGCTTTTAAAATGCGTTCATGTCCTGTCACACTGGCTGCAGCTCTTGTGTCACATTTGGTGTTCTCAGAACACTTATTAGCCTTACAGATCCCTTGATTATTGCTTTCTCTTTTATAATTAAGCCATGAAACTCAGCATGGTGCAGCTTATGTGGTATTAATTCACGCCTGGCATATTCTGCCTGTGCCCTAGGCTAAAGCTAAATGCTGGCGGCTGGATCACTCTCTGCACAGTTGCTATTCTGAAACTTTTTAATATGATTATAAGAAATCACATTCTGTGTGCATATGGGCAACTTGGGCCTCACCACTGCCGCAAGCAGTAGCAAGATGTGGTCTGACTTTCTTGGGAGCATGATCTGCCCCCGGCAGATCTGTGAGATGGGGCTTCCTCCTGCCGCAGGCGCCGGCTGATGCTCTCCAGGTCAGCGCTATTAGCTCTGCTTCGGTGCGAATGCAGCCCTGGGTGCTCTTTGCTCCCTGCTCGCCCTTCTTGGGACATGCCTGTGAAGATGTGAGTCTCGCAAGTGAGTTCCGTTTCACTCCTTTTTGTCCTGACTTTTCTTCGTGTGAGGTTTAAGCTGAATCCAGGATTTCCTGCGAGGCTGCAGCTCCGTGTCCACTTTGGGTTGGCAGCAGCTGCTTGAATAGTTTCCTCCTGGCTAGTTGCTCCTGCCCCCAGTATGACAGTTTAACAGTTTGTGTGGCCATGTGGTGAGCTGAATAGGGAATGAAAATATCACAAACCATGTCTGTTTTTTTTTATTATTATTATTTATTTACTTCCCCTCTCCTGGGAATCAGTTGTAGGAGTGACTGCGCTGAAGGAATTGGAGCTCAGCACTACTGGGAGGGGAGTCACTGGAATGACCCAGCACCGGTGCCCCAGCCACTGCGGGTCCAGAGGTGACAGCTTGAATGCAGGATTTATGAAGTCTTTGCTGGGCTGGGTGTTGTGCCCCTTGCCATTTCTGTTTGGGTAAGTCCAAGCAGCTCCGCAGCCGCTGCCTCCGAGGCTTGAGAGGCAGCACAGAGCGGGCAGTAATGGGCTCCAGCGGCTCTGCCCACATGGCTCTGGTCTCCAGGTCTGCTGAAAGTCCTACCAAACTTCAGATGTGGCGAGAAAGTGCTGGGGTGCCAGCTATTGAAGAACGCATGCGACAGCATCCCTCATCCTTTCTTGGACATCAGGGAAACAGCCTGGAAGCCGTAGGAGCCAGGGCATGGGATCCCTCCATGTACAGCTGAACGGCTGCGCTCTTCATGGGCTGCAGGCACCGTAATGCAATGGCAGCTCCGCTCTGCGGCATGCATGTTATTTACATGCACACACAGGCTGCTCAGGTTATCCATTATTACTACTCAAACTATTTCTGAAGAGACCTGAATGCTGATCATCTCCAAGCTTCTGTTTCAACAAACAGTGCCAAAACCTCTGTGCAGGGTGTGAAGCCATAGTGCAGAAACTCTTTGAGCTCAGACGTTTCCATGGAGATGGATCTTTGATCTCATTGTGATAAATAAAGGGCGGAGAAGATGCTCCCAAACTAGGAAGGAGGGCAAGGCTGATCCCTACAGGGCAGAAGTTCTCAACAGGAATTAGGGAGACAGGAGGTCTCTCTTTTCTCCCCCCCCCTGCCATGATGCCATGTCTGGAGTAACAGCAAGGTTGAGCTGTCTGCCCGCCAGCGCTGCACCAGGGTGTACGCGGAGGACGTGCCTGCCAGCCGGCCGGCCGGCGTGCTACACCTTTGAGCTGCCTAATTTAATGCTGCTGAAAAGTCAGACCTTTGCCTGCACAGCAATATGCACCCTGTGCTGTGTGATTTAGAGAGCAGTGACACAGGGTTTTAATACCAGTATGAGGCACGTGTGTTTTCTTGACTGCGGCGAAGCAATCTGAGGAATAAGAGAACAGCTAGGAAAAGTGCTGCATTTATGGATAAAATATAGAGGGGGAAAAAATCGCGTTTTACTCGGGCAGAATGTGCAAAACGGAAGTGTTTAATATGCTGACGTGGAGATAGTGACCAAAGGCAACAGTCAAAGTGGCTTTATCCACGTGGATGGGCTTTGACTGCACTGGCGGCTCGCGTGTTGTTAGAGCTGTCGGCAGGATCAGGGCTGTTACTCCTGGCACTGGAAATCGAGGCTTCTGTGGATGGAGCCGAAAGAGAATTCATTAGGAAAGGGCGTAATTGGCTTCAGTAGTTGCTGGGAACCGTTGCTTGGAGTGAGTGTGGTCACAGGCGCTCTGGCAGGATGTCTCACGCCAAGATGCGCTGCATCGGCAGCTGAAGATGATCCCTCATGTTTGAATGCCCGGATATGCCCGTACAGCTCTCACGATTGCGTTGCGGCCGGCGTGCGTGCGTGCCAAGCTGTGCATGCCTGTTTGTGCTTTTCTCGCTCCGTTTGGCAGCCGGGTGGTGGCTTTTCCTGGTCACTTCTGATCTGCTCACAGGATGTTGACAGATCCATCCCTTTGTCTCCACTACCAGCATGGCCTCAAACAGGTTTTTCTGCAGCGTCTAAGAGTACATAGGGTGAGCAAGCTATTGAATACAGCCTGTTGCAATACTTCCCACCCACCCCTCTCTTTTAAAAAATAAAAAATATATCTTCCTTGGATGCATTGAGCTGCCAGTTGTGCTAATTAGGGTCTGTCTCCTTCAGGAGTTTACAATACTCCACCCAGGCAAAACGGTGCTTAAGCACCTGGTAAGGCGTCCTCCCACCACCACTTCCAGAGGGGCAAGCGACCACTTCGTGCCCTGCTGGATCCCAAGCTCCTTAACGACTCAGCCATCACTTTACATAATTTTAAAGTTCCAGCTTAAATACTTTATTTATAAGGATATATGTTGTTTGCAGCTCTGAAAAAGTCATCATCTTTTCCAAATATTGCAGAAACCTTCAGTGTTGAACGTAGCCCACAGGTTCACTTTAGAAGCCAACAGGTGTATTTTTTCGATTTTGTTGTTGTTTTTTCAAAGGACCCTCATGGAAAATACTGTTATGTAGCTCCCTGTTTTTCAGAAATGGACCATTTAGCTGAGAAAGCCATGTTGTTGTCTTGTGCAGTAGTTCACTGGGAAGAAAATACGTTGGAAGAGCATGCAATATTAAAGGTATGTTGGATCAAGCTCACTTCCACTGGTTTCAGTGGAGGCTTTAGCCTTGTTTTCACGGGGCTTTTCATCAAAACCTAAAGCATAAAATATTCTGACAGGTCAAAGCTGAGGTTGCTACATGGTAATGAAATCAGCATTTTTATCCTCAATTACATGGGCAAGATGGGATTGCTGTGCAGCCGCAGCTGTTCGTCTCACGGTTGTGACAAGCCTGTATGGATGCTGTCACTTAGCAACCATTGCCATTTGTGTTTTAACTGCAGCTTTTTGTTGTTGGCGTGTAGTAAGAGTTGTAATCATGAGATCGGTCCTATCAAGGATGCTTGGTTTTGAGAGCGATGGGCTCCAGGGCTCCCCTCTGCCCCTGCCCAGCCTATATAAGGGCTAAATCAGAATTGCATGTGTGATGGCTAACACAGCTTAATAAGGATTTATTTTGGAGCTGGCTTAGCTGGGCCAAATCATGTTTCAAGATGTGCAGCCTGGATTCACCATCTGCCAGACCGGGCTGTGCAGCTCCTTGCTGGTCACAGCCCAGCCCGCAGGCTCGTTTGAGGCCAAAGCTCCGAGCGTGGCTGAAACGTCACCTCCTTGAGCAGGGCGGCAGCGGTGAGGGACCAGCCGAGCCAAGGCAAGACTTGATGTCCCTATGCCCAGCAGCAGAAGCTCCTTGCTGCTTTCCACAGACCCAGCCTGAAAGTTCAGGGAATATGGGGTCAATAGAGACTGGAACTATGAGGACCAAGAGATAATGAAATGGGAAAACTGAAGATCTGAAAGTGTATTTATGTCTTACGTGTAATTCCCACCTATTTTGCACTGAAAAGGAGTGAAAAGAGGCAGCCCTACTATAGTTCAAGCCCTAATGCTCTACAGGAACTGTTTAAGGTCGTGGTTTTACTTTACATCTGATCTGGTCTCATCAGGCAATGACCCTCAAAGGAGTGAGTGCACCCTCTGTCCCAGACAGCATGTTCCTGCCCTTGCACGGAGTTTAACAACTGAGCAACTGCAGAACGAGCTGGGGAGTAACTTGGTTTGGATGGGTTTGTTCTGGAGGCAGCCACGTGAAAGGCATCTTCGCAGCCCCGTTCTATGTTTACGGTAAATGCTGTCCTTTAACGCATGAAGCTGCTCTGCTCTAAGCAGAGACTTGGTATTGATATTACAAATACTGTTTTCTCTAGTTTACTTTTGCTTTAAGTGAAACAGTTGTGTAATTGCACTTCTAGCATTGCAGGGACTCTTGATGCAGACTGCTCATTTCCCCTTCCATCTGGGGATGAGTTATAAGTGTATCCACGATGTGTATTTGCAGAGTCCCGAATGCTTTATCATAGCTGTACATCACCAGCTTTGTTCCACCTTGCTCAGACAGACATACCGCTGCTTTGAAAGAAAGTCCTTCCATTTCCGTGGGCTGGCTTGCAAGGTTAGAAGCAGGGTCCGTCCTGTCTGTGGAGGAGCGCATCTGACGCAGGCTGAGGTCTGGCTGTCTTCAGCAGGGCTTTATTCTTCAGCAGAGGGCAAAAACCACTGCTCTAGAATGGTTACTACAGAGGTGTTGCTACTGATACATTTTTTCCATTGTAAATTGGTGGAGAACTTCTGCAGTGAAGGTGCTTGATGAGTTTCCTTTTAACACGCAGTAGTTTTCAGAAGCTTTGATGAGTATGTATTGAAAGCACATTTTATTAGAGACGGACAAAAGAAATTGCAACAATATGCATAAGTTGATCTGTAATCAGATGATGATTGATCTGATGTTGATCTGTAATCTGACCGATGCCCAGCCAGTTCCCCAGCAGCAGTACCCCCCTCGCCAGCCAGCTTCCCCCAGTCTCTATACTGCGCACAACGCCGTATGGTATGGAATAGCCCTTGGGGCAGGTTGGGGCAGCTGTCCTGGCTGTGCCCCCTCCCAGCTTCTCACTGGCAGGGCCTGAGAAGCTGAAAAGTCCTTGACTGGTGTAAGCACTACTTGGCCACAACTAAACATCAGGGTGTTATCAGCATTATTCTCATACTAAATCCAAAACACAGCACTATGTCAGCTAGTAGAAGGAAAAAAACCCTAACTCTATCCCAGCCAAAACCAGGACAACAGATCACATGTATCTGAGCTAAAGCAACAGCTTTAGGCATGTATGGCCCATTTTTGACTAAGTTGTGCAATTAGTGTAATTAGGCAAAGAATATTCTTTGAATTTTAAAAGTCCAGTGTATTAAAACAGAAAATTAACAGCTGTTCTTTTGGCAGCTTTTATAAAGCCGTTACTAGTGTAGGGCTGAGTCAAAGATGCTTACTCTCTCCAGCCTCTGTTTGAGTCTGAGCAGTTAAAGGATAAATCCTTTCTTCAGAGCTTTGTTGAGATGTGTTGAAAGCAACTCTAGGAATCTCATACCTGCGTACAGCTCAGGCAACAGAACTTACATTGGCCTCGTGCAGATAAAGGGCTGAAATGAGCTTTGTCATCTTCTTTCACAGTACCAGCCATCGGAGACACAAATTTTTCTAATCTGTGATGTTCTCCACTGATACCACTTGCCTTGCTAACGCCCGCTCTCCACACCCCACATTAAAGCAAATGACAGTGCTGAGCCTCGGTGCTGCTTGCATTAAATGAGGCCCAAGTCTGGCCACAGCCTTTGCTGAGCTCAGCTGTAGCGTGTGTTGGAAAAACTCTCTTGGTGGTGCCTGCCTCCTGCAGGAACCATACACAGCTACAGCACTGATGGTGTGAAAGCAGCAGTTTCCACAGAAATCCATCCCCAAAAGGCAGCTTTGAACTTTTTCCTGCATCTGTAATGGAAGGCTTGGCAGCCCACCTCCTTCTCTACACTGCTGGAGTGCTGCGTGTGACAGGAGCGAGCTGGGTGGGTAGTTTCTGCAGGGACCACTGTTGTCACGTTGTGAAGCGGTAAGTAGCAATAGCACTTGTTGAAGTGAATGCTCAGTATGCACTTGGGGGTAACAAGTCTGCTTCTCAGGACTGTCTCCTTGAGCGTTAAACCCTCCCGCTAGGTGCACCACGACCACAGCTCCTCAGCAAGACATACCACATGGTGTAAATTCTTAGCCCAGCAGAAAGCTGTGTGGCCGGGATAAGAATCTTGTGGAGGTGCAAAAAAAAAAAAAAAAAAAAAAGGCTTTGGTAGATAAGAAGTGGGTTGAAAATGAGCTAACAGTGTAAGTGGGGTAGGACTTGCATGTGTGTGCTTCAGAGCGTGCAAAGATGGGCATCCTATAGAAGGTATGGCTTCCCAGCACGACGGATGATTCACATCAGTAGTTGTTGGTGTGTGTTTAATAATTCAGTAGATGCATTTCCATCTCACAAGACCCACTGCCATCACTTTCTATGGAAAGAAAATTGGGTTGTTTTTTTTGCTTTCATCTCCCATAACCGCTCTATTCCCTGGCATTTGTTCCTCACGCTGCTCAGATGTTCGTGACTTCTCACGTTTCTCCCAATTACTAGGTGCAGGATGTCAGCCCAAGAATCTCAGTGGTAGTAAGGGGTGCTACTGTAACTAGAGCAGCAGAGAAAAGAAAGTAAGGCAATGCAGTGAGCTCCGAAGAGAGAGAAGTACAAAATCAGCACTGAGTCACTTAATTGCTGGAGGTGGAGACCTATTTTTAATGAAAGAGGAACGGAGTCCTTCATTCCCCTTCTAAAGATAAGGAGCCCTCCCAGTTTGTTGTACATTTCAGCATCTGTACAAGCTTCCTGTGTATAAACAAGACTTTAGACTGCAATCAGGCAAGCATCATAAACGTAACAATGTCACCATCACCCCCAGCCGAGAGAAAAAGAAAAAAGTTCCATTAAAAATTAACAGGTCTGGGAGTCAAGAGACCTCAGTAATAAGCAGTGGAGTTTGCCTTCTGTAATGAGTCTCTCTTTCAATTTGCTGATATTTTAGTAATTCCTTGGAGTCTCCTAAACTGCACAACTCTGAAATCACAAGAATTGCAGTGTTGAAAGGGAGGAAGATGCTTACCCACTAACCTGCTGTCTCCTTTCCCAGAGCGTATCTGACCTATTGCCAACACATAAGGCTAGTTTGGGAACTATAATCCCTCCACCAGACAGGACTGCTAAAACTCCATAAACAACCCACACTTCTTTAAAAGCACATCATTCTCTCCCACTAACCCTTTCAATTTCTGAGAAAAACGCAGTGGCAGGAAAAGGCCTGATTTTTAATATCTTCTGTCCTTTGCCAGGTGTAGACCCTGCTCAGGTAGAATTGTGCAGCAGAAGCAGAGCTGCTTTCTCCTAATAACAGCTGCTGGTACAACACCCCAGGGCTCTGGCACACACAAAGCTGCACAGAGAGCGATAGGTAAGTGTGCTGACTTCATTAAAAGGCATAGAGTAAATCTTCAGCCTCAGCAGCAAGACATTCAAACTGCATCCCTCCCCGTTGTACTGCAGCAGGGATAACATCGTAGAGGTTCTTTCGCTGCATTAGATGCGATAGCCTCCGTTGGCCTAAAATGAGCGTTGTGTTCCTGCCTTTACACAGGTTGCAGGAGGATAGAGGATGCCAAGTAACACCTCGGTGCGGGAAAGGAATACAGCATGGTTTGACCTACTGGTAAAGGTACTCCTTTTTTTTTCATCTAGGTTTCAGAAAGCTTCTTAGCACATGGCAAGAAATGGGAGTAAATTGCAAAGTACAGTCTTCCCTGAGCTTTTAAAAAAACTGGCAATTTTTTCCTCAGAAAACAGTGCTGCCATTCACACCATAGCTGCTGTTTTCCAATTGCTTACCAAACCTAAGCATACATCTATTTTATCAAGAAAAAGCTGCAGGTGCCAGTTTCTCTTACTAGTTAGAAGCTATCCTAGTTCTTTAGGAAAGGAGAATAGGAAGACTTGAAAAATTCAGCAAAATGGACTTGCTTCTGGCTTCAATTAAAAACAAAGTCAGCTTTTCAGTGTCACTGCTGAGATCAAACAAATATGTTATCTGTGGAAGAAAGTCTGTAATGTCAAGGATGATCAGCTTTTGACTCCTTAAATGCCACCTTCTGCTCTAGACCTCAAAATGCAACAGGGAACTCAAGAACTCTGTTTTTAGAATGGAGATATAGACAAGGTCAAAACAAATGTCCCTTAAAACCAGTCTTCACCAATTTTAGCTACTCTGGCTCTAAAAGGAACATGCAACAACTTGTTTTCAGTCACTGTTTTGTTCTTCAAAAACGTTTCCTTGTGTAGGCATGGTCTGGTGCTTTCTTAAAAGACACAGGACTTAAAAAAAGAACAAATGCATTTCTTGCTGTGTTTACTTTGAAAAACAGAACACAATTTATTGGAGACTACACTTTTTAACAAAAAATTCATCAGTATTAAAGATTTTTCTAACCCATTTAACAACTAACAAACCCATCCTTTTCTCCATTCAGTGTAACACTTCTTTTTATCCTGTCCCAAGAAAGACTTCATGAGTAGTAGCAAAAAATTCTCCTCCAGAAGAAAACTGCTCAAGCACTGCTCCCTCAGAGCAAAAGATGTCTTCAGTAACAGTCAGCTTCATTCTCCTCTATGGTCCCCACAGTAGCAAGGATGTCCTCTAAGAGGGACTGAGGGCTTTTCTCCACATGGTCGCTACTTTTATTTAGCTCATCATGTAGCTCTTCTAAGTCTATTGTACCCAAAGCTAGCATCATGCTCTCTGGATCTTGAAAATCTAGCCCATTACCAGCATCTGTTGGGAAGTTCTGGGCCAGAGAGCCCTGCCTTAGTGTCCTTTGTAACCAGGCAATGCCGCGTCCTGCAGGTGAATCTCCAGTCCCTTGTGAATCCTTCAAGTTAGTAACTGGATAGAAATTACCTCTTAAGACAAACAGTATATCACAGGCTCTTTGACCTACTGGTTTGTCACAGTCACACAAAGACTGAAACAAAAAGCTGAACACCTTTGCTCGGCAAAATATCTGCAGCGACTCATTCTGATGAATGCAACCACTGACTGCAGATGAGATGGGTGCATATGGGCATTTAGGCAGGCCAAGTTGGCAAATTGTCTGATTACAGAAAACTTCAACCAGTTCCAAACCACCAAGTCTGACTTCCCAGTCTAAGTCATGCTCCACAGTTTGGATCACTCTAGAGACAAACTGCTCTGTATCTTCCAGCTGACCTGTGCAGCCTTGTCTCAGCCACTTCGTGAAGATGCTGATCACAGCCCTCCTAGGAAAGCCCTCAGGGTCCGTCGACAAGATTTCTTGAAGCTTTTCTAGAGTGTTCTAAATGTAAAAAGGCAAAGAGAAAGCACAATGAGGGGAGGAACATGCAAAGAAATAAGAACAGTGGAAGTAAAAAAATCTAGTCTCTTCATTACTGGTCATGAAATCTGCCTGCATGAGACTGCAGATAACTTGTGAAGAAAGGTTTTAGTAGTACAGCAGTAAACTGATGTGTAGTTCTGCTTGATTCTGCCATGGGCTACACAGAGTCAGCATACCTCTCTATTGCACTGATCGCTTATGACAGGTGACTCTGGAGCAAAGTAAGTAACGAAGGCCAAGTGTCCCACAGCAGTCACGGCACTCGCTCGCACGTAGCTTTCTGGATCCTCAAGAAGATTTTCTGTAAGCCTCGGCACCTCCGAAGACAGGAGAGACTGCCTGAACTCATCCTGGTCTGTAAACAAGACAGCAATCCAAAGAAGTGAGGCTTTATTCTCCCAAGCATGAAGCCATTTCCAACGCAAACAGTTCTTTGCGTCATACAAGGATGCCCACTGGCTGCAGGGACAGCTGCCAGAGGGCTGAGCCACTGCAGAGACCAGGCAGCTGCTCACAAGAGCACAGACGCTCTGTGTCAGGCTCCCCATTTTCCAGCAGCTCGGTGACTTTCAGTCAAGCCCTGCTAGACACTGGAACTTGGAAAAACCCATTTACAGTTGCTCCAGCAGCAAGAAAACTTCCTCCGGGCAAGCGGGGACATAGTTTCAGCCTCATCAAACTTATGCCTCTGCTCAAAGGAGGGAAAAATAGTCTTCCTTTCTTGTTGTCAAGGCATATGGCAAAGAAAAAGAATGCAACTGCAGCACTGAGAGGGGCTGCAGGCGAAACTGCTAATGCAGCTGAGTGTGCTGAATACTTCCTTTGTGACCTGGGGACAACAGTAGTCGACAACATCCCCCTCTCTTCCAACATCACAGAGCTACTGTAGGAGAATTAGCATTGCTTTAGTGCTACCTGCCGCAAAGCCTGAGCTACCAGAAAAGTGCAAAATAAGTAATTAATCCAAAGCATGCAAAGCAGATCTAGGCTTTTAGCCTCCTAAATCCCAGCCCCCAGCCTGCCGAGTGAAACCAAACAGACTCCACTGCAAACTGAAAAACGGGGAAGTATTATCTGCCGTTAAGCATTGTCACCTGCCTTGACATACATGTCTCAACATATGACTGTCTCAATGCCCCTCAGTTTAACTCAATAGAACTGCCATTAAGGGGGGCACAGCAATCTGAGTTCAACAGAAAAGCAGGGTAAGTTTATTAATCTTTTTGTCAGATTTTGATCATGATCTAAGAGTAAAAACCTTTACACTCCTTTCTTTTCTTAGCCCTCTAGTTACAGGTCAGAGGATGCTTCACAAGCCTGACTGGCTTTTATAACATTAAAAGAAATACTACTCCAAGATGAACTATGAAGTCTCTACACCCACCTCTCAAGCATTTAATCAGGACAGTGAGGAACTCCAGAGAAGAATCTCTTACTTCCCAGCAAGGACTGCACAAACGCTTCTGCAGCACCAGAAACACAGCTGTAAAAGCCAAGTGACAAGCTTGAATGGACACGAAAGGCAACAAGCCTTACTGAAGCAATCACTGTACAACCTCTATAACATTTTAACTGATGCAACCCCTTTTGTTGCTGCTGCGCGCTTCTCCCAGAGTTCTTCAAAGCACTATTTGGGCAGGTAAACCTAAATTCAACATAATAGCGAACAAATGGACGCCGAGTGCTTTGAGCAGGAAAGGTACGCAGGAGCACATGTCATATATGCCACCAGCTGCTGTTTGTCTCAACTTGAACAGCTTCATTACCTTCCAAAATCTTCTCAGTCTGTTGCCACTGACTGTTGGAGCAGGACAGTTCCTGCAAGCGCACCAACCACTTGGATGTAGCTTGAAATGTTTTCTTTAGAACCTGAAGCAATATAAAGCAGATTTACTTTACTACAGGAGGCACTGTTGCCTTTATGCCGAATAAAATTTGTTTTACCCTCCAACTTACAGAGAAATTCTCAGAGTAAACAAGTACCTATGCTTCCTTACTAAGAAGTAAGCCACAAATAAATGGTGCGTATATAACACTTCTAACAAACACCTAGAAAATGCCTGTTCTCAGTTTAGTATTACAAAGTTCTAGTACCTCCAGCTTTTGATTTGCAGTTGTCAGAGTCATCTGAACAAAATAAAGCAAGAAAACAAACTCCCTTAATGCAAAGAATTCAATACTTAAGGGTCATGTCAAGTTGAATATGCTGGAACTACTCTTAGACGTGACAGCTGCTGTCTTCTCAAGAACACTCAATGTACTGGTCAGTTACTTGCTCATTAGCATTTTAGCTATTTCCTGCAAGCTGCCCAGACAAGTTAAGACAAGTCTTCTACATGTTCTAATACAAACTCTGCTAAGAAACAATTACTGTCAGACAATTTCTCACAACTACATCCCACTGGAGCAAGCTAACAGTCTTGGATCTCTCCTTAGTTCTACACTCACAGTAGGGCTGGTGTTCGGACTCTCCAGGTATGCCAGAAGGACATCAAACAGACTTGCTATGAGTGTGTCACAGCCTGAAACATAGAAAACAAAACTAAAGGACCAATACTGAGAGAAGGAGCAGTTAAATCACAGTTCAACTGCTGAAATGCAGAAAGACAAAGGATTGTAAAACTGTTTTGGAGAAGAAAGCAAGTACAGTCCTCAGAGTAAAGGAGAAACATCCAGCTTCTCACAAATACTAAAACTTTTTTATTACAGCATTAGCTGCCCTAGCTCATCAACAGAAAGTAAGGTTAGCCAGGACAGTGGGAAGAAATGGAAAAAATGAACACATTTCAGAAATGGAAGTGGTAGTCTTCATTCGGAAAGACCAGTGAAGGGGAATGAAAAATTCTGCAACTACAGAATAGTCAAATATTTCCAAAATTTTAAAAAAAAAAATGTAAAGTGCAAATTTTCACCTTTTCGCTCCGAGAGTGCTGCTAGGACATCAAGAGCTGACATCTGTACTCTGAAGCAATTGATCAAGATTTGGCTTATCGTGCTTCCCAGAGGAGAAGCTGGACTCAAGAAGCCATTACAGAATTGTAATATTGTCATGAGAGAGCGTAGCAAAGATGTATAGGGTAAATCCACTGGCAAACGAATCTAATGGGAAGGGAGAAAGAAAAAAAAAAACATATCCAGCAAAAGTCTCAAGTATGCATAGACAGCAGTTTTTGGTCAGGAGGCAGCAAAAAATTGCAATTTCTAGTGTGGTCTTAAGATACCAGAATGCCAATAACTACAAACAAATTATCTCACTCTCTCCCAAGAACTATTGCACAGATGGGAGGAGATTCTTCGCACTGCTGGGAAAGCGGTTCAATTTATGTTTTTTTCAATGGATAAATAATTGCAGTAGAAGCAAGGTATGGTAACAAAGCTTGTGAAGATGGATTTAAAACTAAGCGCAGTCCCTCTTTACAAGCCTCAGTATTCCTCTGTTTTCCTATTTGGAGTCTACTGTGCTAGATTTCCTTAACTTATAGAAGCCCTTGCTGTCAACTCCTCTCCACATTCTGTTAAGCTCTACTGCAAAAGTTTGCAACGAATCTTAACGCTATTTTTCAAGGACCAATTTGATCCCCAGGCTTTTTGCCTTCTCTGAGCGTTACCAGAGACAGCAGCTCCTCCAGATGAGCGAGGGTCTGACACAGGAGGCTAGTACAAGATGACTTGGAGGACAGAAGACTTTCAACAGTGATGGGATCACTAACAGACTCATCCAGCAAACCTAGAGGACCAAAGGAGGGAAGAGCTCGGGTTGTTAGTGAATACAAAGGACTGTGATGTGTAAAGTTAATCAAGATATTCAGGTGATGCAGTATGAATATCCCTTCAAATGCAACTGTCAGTAGGATGCTGCACTCCACCACAAACACTGCTACTGTCCTTGACTTCTTCTACTCTTCCTCCTCCAGTTTTGTCTGCACCAGACACTTAAAATCACTGGCAAGCAGACTAGCCTCTAACTTTTCTATCACAACTGTACCTGCGTATTCCAGAGGCTGGGAGGCTGCTCTCAAAATACAGTCCATTGGCTGAAGTAGAACAGTCAGTGCCTGAATCCTCACATCTTGTGGGCTTCAAGGAGGAAACAGCAGTTACCAAAACAAGAACACTTAAATTCCTTCCCAAACATCTGCCCCCAAATGCTGAGCAGAATAATGTTTTTCATGAAGGCTTTCAAACAAGCCAGCAAGGACAGAGCAGTGAGAGTATTATCACAATTCAAGCCTTCTTCCAAGCTTCCCTGGCTAACTGAAAGCAGAGGACAAATGGCTCTGGAATTCAGAAGCAGCCTTATCGAGCTATGCAAGTAAAGAGTGGGATTCTATGTAAGAGAGGGTTTAGAGAGAGGCATTTCTTCTCAACAAAACAGTGTCCTTATGTCTTAAGACTTAGCCTGTAAATCAGTATCCGTATGTGCTGTATTCATCTGATGATTTCTTGATGCTTCTTCGCTGCCTAAAGGGGATTTATGAAGAAGATGCAGCAGACTTCTCAGAGGTGCACAACAAGACAAGAATCTTAAATTAGAAAAGAGTAGATTCCAACTGGATATACAGAAAATACTTTTCATAGTGAAATGAAAGTGGTTAAGCACTGGAACAGGTTGCCCGGAGAAGCTGTGGAATCCTCATCCTTGGGGATATTTGAAACTTGAATGGTGAGGGCCCTGAGCAATCTGACCTATCTTTAGTTCGGTAAGTTAGCTCTGCACTGAGCAGGAGGTTGAATTAGATCACTTCTACAGGTTCATTCTAACCTAGGTTATTCTACAACTGTCAACAGTCTCCAGACACACACTACTGCTGGACAGCAGTGAAAGCTCTTACACTAGTCAGTGTTTTTGTGAAAGACAAAACTGAACAGACACTACTGGATTTGACAGGCAAATTGTGTCCATCTTAATCAACCTTGGCAGTATAAAGGAGTTTGCTATTTCTTCCTGAAATTGGCTGGCTGTAGGTAAAATGCAAGGGTATACACAGAAGCATGATATTGGCTCCTTTCATTTCTCTCTCTCTGAAATTATATTATTCTAACTATTAGCATCTGAACTTTGTTAGCTACTGGCATAGTTCTTGCCAACTGGTCTTATGTATTAAGGAACATAGTGGAAAATGCAATGAGGAAAAAAAAAACAGTTCTTGGAAAGATGCCAGACATATTAGTACAGAAACATTTACAGAGTGCAAAAAATTAATTGCAGTAAGTCCTACCATTTGTAGAGCCTCAGAATTCCCACTGCCAAAGGACCCGCTCGTACTGGGGTTAAGCGTTCCAGGGCAGAAGTCACTAATGCCCAAAAACTGCCTTCAGTGTCACAAAACACAGGGGACCTGAGAAGACGGAAGTGTAAGTAACATGTCCTATTAGACAGTGGAAAACAGATATATTTCATCACCGGATCCAAGGACCCAGAAGATCTTTACCATGCCATGTTAAGCAAAAGATTCGCCAGCACGTGCTGTGCTTGAACAGTCTCTTCCATCAAAAAGGATTCTATTTGCTTTGCTACGCCTAACCAAAGTACTTCAGTCCACGTAGCACGACAACTGCCAAACAAACTAGTTAACAGTTTTAACGACTGCTCGATGTGAGAGGCAGAGCTGGACTGAAGGGAATCTTCTATATGCTTTATAATCATTTGGGCACACGCTGGCCAGTCACAGTCCTTTGTACTGAGAGGTTTAGTCGTTTCAGACTCTACAGAGAGGGTGAGCATGTGCACCAGAAGCTGACTGGCAGCTGACGCCACAAACAGGCTGGGATCCCCTTGCAGACTGAAGATCACATCTATGCCTCCTGTGTGAAAACAAAACAAGTCACCGGAGGAAAAAAACAACAGCCTTCCTATTGTGAGGTGGAGCCTTGTTGCACTCCAACCATATATTATTCTAATTCAAGTACCACACAGCTTTAAATGGTGTTGGTGGGGTTTTTTATGCTTTATTTTGTAGCCTCCACAGCATTTCAAGTCAGCCAGTCCTTAACGACAAACAAACAAAAAGCAAACAAAAAAAGAAAGTAAAATTGTTTTCAGATCCATAGGTGTTTTACTAACTCAGGAACAGAAGAGGACTTCAATATGAGATTAGTAGTATTAGGAGAGTTGACAGCACACTCGCTGTGTATTTACAGAAGGAGTCTGTACCATCTCTGGACACTACTAGTAGGAAAAACATGAATGGTGGCAGCAGTACTACTTTTGCACCACATGGACGGCAGCGCATGCTGCATGTTAATAACAATCTAGTTTTTTAGGCCCTTCTGTACAAGGGATCTAAAGTTGGTGTTAACAGCAGAATTTACTTATCTGTGTAACAACACTGGGACTGCAAATGTGTGCAAATATTGAGAGATAAATGAGCCCCTGGTTAGTTTTTCCACACTAAAATCATACTGAAATGTACCTTTTAGTAAAGAGTTAGAAATAAGAATGCAGAAGGCTTTTAATAAGCTATTTTTATCAAGTGTTTCGTACATGCCTCTTTCCCAGGTAAAAAGGGCACTGTGTTTGGGGAAAAAAAAAAAAAAAATCAAATGCATAACTAATTTAACAAAAACCCCACCATATTTCAATGACTTCAGTGTTTTTGACTACCTTATTTTTATCGTAAATAAATGAAAACTCCTGTCTCTCATTTGACATCTAAGCAACAGACTGGCATGGAAGAGACACAGGGGATTTGGGGAGTTACCAGTCCTAGAAGTACTCACCATCGTTGCAGAGGAAGTGGAGAGCAGACTGGTGATGCATCATGCTGTGCACACCCTCCACCCAGCCACTTCGCACAGATGCATCTTCCCACACTGTGCTGTTCAGAGGCCCATCCCTGCCAAAAAGCCTGGCCAACAGCTTCTCCTGCTGAGGCCAGAGAACACACAGGGTAAACGGTAAGCAAAGGGGCTCAAGGGGAGCAGAGAGGCTGCTCTGTCATCCCAGACAAGTGTATCAATCCTGCTGTGAGAGCTTCTTTTGCTAGAAGTATCACTAAAATAGAAAATTTACAGAATCCCATGCTTAAACTCAACATCTGTCTCTTTCATGGACTAAGCAATAGAGGTGTTCAAAACCAAAATCACTTGTTTCTAAGATGCTAGGGACAACATGTATATATCAGTTCCATTAGACTCCTTTATGCAGTTGTACACATCTCTTCCCTGACAAAAGCCTTTTGAGTTTTGTACTGTAAATGTATTCTCTTGTAGAAAGCAAGGCTTTAAAAAGCTCCCTTACTTTTGCAGGGAAACCGAGATTTCCCATCAACCTACTATGGAGAGAAAACTACATCTGTTCGTGCAGTTTAAATCTACAGGATCTGTCTAGGGATACGATATTTTGCAATGACTGCTGTGAGATAGCGTTAACCCACATACTGTTTTGAACTGAAAATGAGAAGCGCTGCATGTTAACATTCACAGCACTACTGTGGCAAGACAGAAGTAAGGAGACAGCAGCTTTACATGAGAACTGAAAAGGAACAGTGTATTTGTAGGTCCACGGTACCACTGTCTGCTGAGTTGTTCGATGTGTGCCAGAAATTTTATAATAGAATACGTACATTTTCAGGTGTCCTCCATATAGGAGGAGGAAACAGCCACGTGGCAGCAGGCACCTGGGTAGCCGACTCACCTGCAGGTGTTGGAAGCGGTTTTCGGAAGCGGCCAGTATCCCAGCTAACCGCAGAGTAAAGGAGAGGATGCTCGGACTGGGCTCTGGCAGCGCCAGCACGGAGGCGATGAACTCTGTCAGACAGGGGTTGTCCTCCAGCAGCTTCACGGTAGGATCTAGCGCCCAGGTGTTGCCCGAGGAGAGGCCAGAAAAGAGAGGGTCACTGCTAGGACTTCTGTCCTCTCTGGTACCTCTGAGGTGCTTGCCTGAGCAGAGCGTAACCCCTCACCGCTGCCAGAGACGAATTTGGGTTCATCTGAAGCCCGAGCCCAGGTACAGGCCTCAAGTACTAAACAGCGTTTCCAGGTGTCACCCAGGGAACAGCATCTCTGAGGGAGGCTTCCCCCGGGCCTGCAGGCCTCCCTCCCCCTCGGACAAGGCCCTGCCGCGCACCGGCGGCCGGGGAGCCCTGCCAGCGGCGGGCACTCACAGAGCTCCGTCAGGTCCCGGAACCAGTCGAGCAGCTTCTCCAGGCAGGTGTCGTCGGAGCCGGGCTGCCGCGGGTCGGCCAGGGCGGCGCAGACGCGGGGCAGGAGGAGGGAGCACTGGCGGGTCATGGCGGACCAGCGGCAGGCGCCGCCGGCGACCCGCAACCGCCCGCTCAGCATGGTCCCCGCCGCCGCCGCCGCCGCCGCCTTACCGGCCGCGGCCGCAAAGCGAGTGTCGCAAAGGT
>VZTL01070252.1:47805-59774 GCA_013400535.1 Scopus umbretta
GCCCGGGGGGCCGGCGAGGCGGCCGCGGAGGGGGAGCTGGTAAGGAGCGGGCGGCGGGGTAGGCGGCGGAGGAAGAGGAGGAGGCCTCGGGCCCGGCCCGTCTCAGCGCGGGCCGGGGAAACGCTGCCGCCTGGGCCGGGCAAAGCCTGGAGCCCCCTCGGGCTCGCCGGGCCGGCGCGGCGGTGGCCGGGGGCGGGGAGGACGGCTTCGATCCGTCTCCAGCCCGCGGGGTGCTGGGTTCTGCCCGTTGTCCCCTCGGCTGGCCGGTGGCACGGCGGGGCGGCCGTTAGCGTTCGTTTCCCTCGCCCTCGGCAGCCAGGTGGAGGTTTTGAGGCCCTTTGCTGGGAGCCACCATGTTCTCTTGTTGTCTGTCGTGGGTGGCTCTTGTTGGGCCTGTTTAGCAAGAGCAAAGGGACTCCGAAGGTTTCCAAGGACAGGGGTGTTTTTGTTATTGCACGTTCATATCCTGGTGAACGTTTTGTTGCTTACTATCTCCTATCAAGGCCGGGCACCTTCCACGTTGTCTGATTCCAAATGCGATAGCTGCAGTTAGGTAGAGAGATCTCCCAGAGTGATAAAAAGGCCTTAAAATTAACCAAAATAATCAGTGTGCTGCAAGGAACATTGCCTCAGGAAATTAAAAACTATATGGCATGGTGTGTGAGATGTATACCTGCTTGCTCTCAGCCAGTACAAAAAGCTGTTTTGCCTGCTCTGTCATTGTCAATCCCAGCTCCTGTTCTATCTGCCAGGGTTCTCAAAAATACTTCACCCTGCCTCTTAGATAGATCAGCATCTGTCCAAAGAATGGTGCTGCAGCTGTGAGCACCACGGAGTCAGCAGCAAGTGAAAATGTTCTTTCTGTGAGGGCAGTGTGCATTCAGATAATTTGAAAGCAAAGTGGAAATTTTCCTTCTGCTGTGGATATGCTTACATTTGAGAAGCAGGGGAACTTGTCAGCTCAATCTGAGGAAAAATTAACCACTTTTTTGGTTTGTTTTTTTTTGGTTTGGGGTTTTTCTGCAGCCTGATCACATCTCCAGTCGAATTTACTCAATGTTCCCATAGCATAGGGTAGGAACAAGTGAGCGAGGAAGGGAACAGGCGGATGAGTTGCTGCTGAACTCCTGCTGGTGGAAAAATTAATGCAGAACTGGCACCTGAAGGTTCAGCTTGCTGTGATGCACTGAAGTGCGTAAATCTCTGTGGGTTGCATCTGAAGTGACTTGTACTATATCCAGCAGAACGTTTGTGTTAGAGCAAGGGATGCTGGTTTTTGCAACGGTGGTGACACATTTACCATTTGAATGCATTGCCCTCAAACTTTATTGTGATAGTAACGAGATAAAAAGTTTTCTGGATGTGTGTTATAACCAATTGCTCAGTAGCAAATGTCACAGTTAATGTCTCTATTTCTCAGGGAGATGACAGCCTGTCTGTGATAACCTGTGAATCAGATACAGAAATGGTGAGCTTTATTAATGGCGTGCTCTGGATGAATGCCTTAAAAGGCCTCTCGGCATGTTCTTGCACACACTACATCTGCCTGATGCTCTCCTGATAAGACACCTTTCAGAGAGGAGAGCTAACAATGTTATTGCAATGTAGTTGAGTCAAAACCTCCTCTAATTCCAGATGTAATTCTGGCTTCTAAATTCTCAGCACTGGGGGCTGCAAGTGATGTTTGGCTTCATTTTGCTGTTCTATCAAGGGCCTAAGTAATCCTTTTACAGAGTTTTAATGGAATCAAACAAGTCTTTAGCTAAATGGTTCTGCAGATCAGCCTCTACTCTGTGACCATTTTGAATTTGCTGCTACTTGTATTTGATACTGGTGGGGAAGGTCTCAGTGTTCTGAGCATGAATAGACTACTTTTTATCTGTAGCATAAAACTTCAGTAGGCACCACCTAAATTCTGGTGGCTGTTGCTGTGGCCAAATCTTCATATACTTCATGCTGTTCTTTTTCTTTTCTACACAGAAGATTTTGTATTATTAGACAAAATGATCTTCATAGGAAATGGAGATTGAGGCCAATTTTGAGATTATATGCTGAAATCTTTGAAAAGTGGAATATTTTAAATACATAAAAGGTTCTTTTTCTCTTCCAGGAGTTAAAGAAGAAAATTTTTCACAAGCCTCCAAAGTCACCAAGTAAGTGTTCCAAAATTTTTTCTTCTGCTTCCATTATTGCCAAACAAGATAGATTCATGGCACGCAGGAACTGGGAGATTTACTTGAAACAACGTCTTATTATTCCCTTCAGAATTATTCACTGGTGCGCGCAGAGCACACCTATCTGAGATCGGTTCTGTAACCTATGAAGTTAGACTTTTACAGGCTAAATACTGAAGTTTATGGGTTAGTTGTAATTCTTGATTCTCCAGCATAAACTACTTTCTTCTCATGTTATCGCTTCTAGTGGCAAGCATTCTGAATTTCTTTTTCTCTTTGTCTTTTTGGAGAAATGCTGATACTTGCTGTGTAGAAAGAATCTAGAATTACTGGGGCTAGCTACCATCCAGTAGATATCTATGTTTGTAGATTACGCAGTTCTTTGTTTCATTTGCTGGGGTTTTTCCACATGACCTCAGAAGTACAATGTTATTATTAGATCTGCAGTTTTAATGTGCATTTTTGTCCTTTTTTTCTGGGGTGTATGTTTCTTCCTATACTTTACCATTTACCTTCCTTTTTTTACTTCCAGTGAATGTTTCAAGAAGACTTTACCTCAAAGTGTTGCTGATTCTTGTTACTTTGGTTTGTTTCTAATGAATTAAATAATGATATACTTTTAAATTTTGCTTTCGGTTGAGGAAGAGGCATGCTCTTCTTGTAGATGTACATCTATTTTCTTTTCCTGAAATCCTTTTGCTTGCCTAAATGATGGAATTTAAAGCAGCTGTTTTTAACTTCAGCTATGATGTTTGTGACATTGCTTCCTATGAATGTACTTCTCGTGGTAATTTGAAGACAAACTAGTTAACCCATATAGTGTACATCTATACCAATAATTTGAAGTGGAATTAGTGTCAGTATTTGAACCTGACCACCATACCTGAAGTAGTAATGTGAGGGGCTCCCCAATAGTTGTATCAGACCAGTTCTGTTCTTTGATTACTGCAAGAAAATTGCTGGTGGATTCGTAGCTATAGAGTTACTTTTCTCTGTTTAGCATACATGTTTTTCTCATTGATAGAACA
Organism: Scopus umbretta; assembly: GCA_013400535.1. NCBI lineage: Eukaryota > Metazoa > Chordata > Aves > Pelecaniformes > Scopidae > Scopus > Scopus umbretta. Next base: position 51,008 of record VZTL01070252.1, read on the forward strand.
TTAGTGTATATATTCGTTGAAAGAATTTAATGTATGAATTTAGATGTGCAGGTATCTTAAGGATGCCTATCCAAACTGTAAACATAAATATTTTTACATGCGTTGAGTCATGTTACTGTCACTATGCCTCTTTCTAAGCCTCTTCGTTTTTTGGAATTGGATTTTTTCTTTTTTGTGATTTTTTTTTTTTTTGGTGAACACTCTATTGCTCCATATAAGGCCGTATATAGTATGCTGTTAAATGTTAGTTTTATAAGTAATAAGACTGTGTCTGGGAACCTTGAAGCACAAGGCAGAAAGAATTTTTGTGACCTTGAGCTTTTTAAGGCAACGCTGAGATATTTTCTTTTGTTATAGAGTCTCCATACAGCTCTAGCACACAACTGTATCCTAAAAAAGTTGCCGTTTGGCGATCACCGCAGGGAACACGCAGTGCACGTCCCGAGAGTGCAGCTGTAAAAAACCCAAGGCAGATGTGGTTGGGATCACTGAAACAAGGTATTAGTACAGAAACTTTATCTGCCTATATGGATAAAATTCAGTGTTGTGGACAGCTTAACATATAAACTGTTTAAAAATAGATTTTTATTTGATTATAGGCTACATAGGAAGTAATTTCACTGTTATTTATTTGGGTGGTTGGAATTACCTGATCTTGAGTATTGGAATTTATAGAGGGAATAATTAACAGCATCTGGAGCTTTCTATGTTACATTTGCTCAGAATAAATCCACAAATTTAATTCACAATTATCCCTGATTTTTGCGTTTTTGTTCCATTTTTGTTGGCAGGAATGAGCCATCATCTGAAATCAGATGTTGACATGGGGCATATGCGAACTAATGTTTCTAGTAGCACTCCAGAATATTTGAAGGAAGCTCTAGGAATGAAGAAGCCAAAACATTCTCGTTCTTCTAGTAACGGTAAACTATGTAATGGTGTGGTAGATTAAAGTTAAGGATCTTTTTTTCCATGTAAAAACACACATTGCTTAAGATCTTAGCTTTAGTAAATCAAGAGCCATTTCAGTTTAGCCTGTATTAAAATACGTGTCAAAATATGATCCATGAGATACTTTGTGAGATTTTTAAATTGGATAAGACAGGGGGTTCCAAAATTTTTTTGAGCAATGAATCACTATTAGCTTTGAGAACTTTTTGCAAATTGCCATGCAATTGCAGCTGAAAACGTTGCAAATATAATATGGTTCAATGGGCCAGCTGTAGACAATTTGTTGTGACTTTGCAAAACATAGTTTAGGAACCATTGATAGAAACCATCTGCTTGCCTGAAATTCTATGTAATTGACTCCTTTTACTTCTCTAGAAAGTGTTTTATCATGTGGTTGTGATATTAAAATCAGTTGAGTTTTATGAGAAGAGCAAAATGTAAAACTTTCATCCCGCTCTTCTTAAAGGAGAACTGTAAACTTAAAAATCTCACCTCCATTTAAAATGACACCTATACTGTTACTGGTAATACACAGTTTCTGGCAACTGTAAAAGTTGATAGATATATGTATATACGTTAGGCATAAATAGGAAAATGTATTCTGGACATCTTTTAAAAATCTTTTGTAAATAATTGATTTGTTGGCATGAGGAGACGGCAGTCTTCTCTGGAGTGTATATCTTTCTTGAGATGGATATTTTAATCTAGCACCAGAGAGAAGTAATTAGGAGAAATTTGCTGTAAAATCTGGCAGAAGTTTAATACAGTAACATCTCCATTTCACCTCCATTTCTAATTTCCTTGCTAATTTTTCTTCTTAAAAAAAAAAAAAAAAAAAAAAAAAGTCTCGTTTCCAGTTTGGTGCTATTCTAGGTATTTTCCTTTAACTGTAAGGTTTCTGGTTAGTTAAAAATACCTCTTTCAGATGTGTATATTTTACGTACCTTTTTGTGTAGGCTACATTCCTGGAACTCCTGACTACAAAGAAAAAGAAGATATGTACGATGAAATTCTAGAACTGAAAAAGGTACAGTCTCTCTGATACTTACACAGAAATCATAGCGTTGCTCCATCCACCTGTAGATGTCCAGGCCTTGTTGGTTCAGAGTACTTTGGTTTCTACAGCTGGGACATCCACCAAATTTTTTTGCATTTGTAATGTAAGGCTAAACTAAACTTGTGTCTGTTTAAGGCAATTTCATTGTTCTTATGGTGTGATAGATACTTCTGAGTACTGGATGTGGAAGCCTTGAAGTATACCCAGTCCTGAACCCCAGCCATGGCCCTAGCTGGACGCAGAAAAGGTTCATTGTATTTAGTTTCTTTGCCCCTCCACCTCCTTTTTTTTGTTTGGTTTTTTTTTGGTGTTTTTTTTTTCCCCACCTCCTGGCTGTTACCCATCACATTTTAACAATTTGTCAGTTGAGTATAGTGCAGTGTATGAGAGATGAGGACTGGGCATGTTGAACGCTAGGGGTACCTGTAGACAAATATATTGATTGTTGTAGATCATTTGTGTGAGATTGCCTTTCTGTTAAACCTTTTCCTTTTATCTTTGCCTGTCACCTCCCTTATCTGTCAGCCCTCGTCCAGTGTGATGGTCTCTCCCCCCCCACTTTTTGCTTCATCGTGACCATCGTAATTGGATTGTTACTGACATCAAAATGTGTTTCCATGTGAAAATTCAGTGTGTTTCTATTTCAGAAATGTGCTTACAATTTTTCTGCCTTCTTTTAGACAATACAAGCTCAGAAAAATGAGGGAGATCGAATGAAAACTAAGCTCCGTCGACTAGAAGAAGAGAACAATAGAAAGGATAAACAGATTGAGCAACTGTTGGATCCTTGCAGGGTGACTATTTCTTGGGGGCATAAAAGTGGGACAAAAGAGTGCTGAGCAGTGTGATCTCTTCACACTGTCTCTCTAGATTTCAGGACTGTAGTGTGTTGGCTCCTAGGAATGATGAGCTTGAATATGAGGTGGTTGGTTGGTGTGAAGGGATTTCTGTTTTGAGTATCTCAGCTCACCATTCCAGCTCAGTTCAAAGGAAGATCATGCCATGCTGTGCAGATAAGTTTATTTAGCAAAGATGCTTTTAATTTCTGAAGGTAAAATTAAAATGCTGTCTCTTTAGAGGCCCACTTTCTGAATATTTTGCCTGAAAGTAGAAGGGAGTTAACCTCTTGCATGGTGACTGATGCATGCAGCCCTGAGACCTGAACCAGGAAGCAAAAGCTGAGCCTTATTGTCAGACCCAGGAGGCTGAGATGCATTTAGGATGGGAGTTAGAAGACCTGAATTTCACTGAATTCCTTGTGGCTGTCATTTTCTGTATGCAGATCTATATCTTGGGAGAAGCATGCTAATACAAAACAGTGATCATAGGGACTTCAGAATTTAAGCTGTTGGACTGTGAAATGACTGTGGAGATGAGTAGGTTAGAAAATTCTGTGGGAAGAGCTGGCAGTACAATAAAGGAGCAAGGTCGGTCACTTGCTTTATCTGTCTTCTCTTGCAGGGCTTGGAGCTGGCACGAACTTTGTCAGAAAAGAAGACTGATAATGGATGGGTAATAGTTTCTTCACTACCTTTTGCTTTAATTTTTAATTTTTTTCCTCTTGCCAAGCTGAATCACTACCGATTAAAAAAATAAAATTAAATAAGAAAGGATAAGCAATTAGGGAATCATGTAACCATTATTTCTACAGTCAGATAAGAAACCAGTAACACAGATCTGGAATTAACATTATGTTAGGGGGCCTTCTTTGTCAGTGTCTTGAATCTGTTTAGGGAGTATTCTCCCTATTATTTGCTGCTTTGAATTTAGCAGGGTAATGGGCAGAGTTGTTTTTATTTAATGATTATGTATAAATAGTATTAAGTTGGCTATGTTAGAACAGATATAAGTTAGGGATCTGATTTCATTAGTGTTCTCTTTGTCACAGGGTAGCGGACGTGGATATCATTTACTAAGTACTGAAGTATGTAGGAATAAGTATATCTGGTTAGGTACAACTTACAAAGACAGGGCAGGATTATGGAGAAATGGAACTTCGGTGAAGAGACAGATTATTCTGGGACTCATGAACTCTTTATTCTTTCTGCAGGTGGTTAGTGGACTGAAGCAGAAGATTCTCAAGCTAGAACAACAGTGCAAGGAGAAGGACAACACTATTAAGTATGACTTGTGGGGGGTAGAGGCTTGTATTGGATGAGATAATAAAGGGAATTTGAAATCCGTGTTATTTTTCATCTGTAGTCTTCTCTTCCTTAAGATGTTTTAATGAACTCTGACAACATACTAACAATTATAAACCACCCACCCAGAAATTGTAAACCAACAGGTATTACAGCATCTTTGCTGGTCTGACTGAATTATTTTTTGTATTATTCTATTTTCAGCAATCTCCAGGCAGACATGAAGACCACTAATTTGGAAGAAATGAGGATAGCTATGGAAACCTACTATGAAGAGGTATGTCTAGCAGGTCCTTCAGTGTGCATATAGGAGAGGAAATTGTTCAGTTGTTGAGTCAAAGTATAAATGGAATGTTTTAGATAGGTTTCTTACAGCTTAGCTGCACCTGCCACTGGAATCAGATTTTCATAGATGTTTTCATAGCTCCAAAAATACGTACTGAAAAACCTTTTTTCTTCAATAAGTTGAGTGTGTTAACCAAAAAGCAGAAATAAAGAAACTAACGTACATCCATAAGTGTCTAGATGAAAGCCAATGTAACAGTAGCCTGATTTTCAATGATGTCATCATTACCTCTGCTACTACCCAGAGTCTTATTCTGATTATCACCTAACAGACAAGTGTGTTCCATTAGCAATGTCAGCTTCCATGGCTAGCTCCTTAATGAAATCTATATTTCATATTTCACAGGTTCATCGTCTCCAACTCCTCCTGGCAAAATCCGAGACTATGAGAAAAAAGTATGTTTAATTCTTTTGAGGCAAATGTTTGTGTATACGTTTTGATATATCACTCATATACTGTAACTGATGGAAAACAACCTGGAAACAGTTTATTTTGTCATTTTGATTACTGGATTTGCTTTTTGGTACTACTTTGGCTTCACAGCCTTGGCATGTCTAGTCAAGTGTTTTGTTTTGTTTTTTTTCTTGTAGATAGATCATTTTGTGGACGTGGAAAAAATACTAGAGCTATTTGAAAAGTACATGAAAGCTCTGAAAATTTATCTCTGTTAAATAAAATCCCTCTTTGCCCGTAATCACACCTGTTCTGACATTACTGGTGATTGAAACAAGCTCACTAGATGTTTGGCATTTTACTCTTGAGTCAGTTCTGCATCTTATTCTAGGGTGTATGGTGCAAAGAAAGTATTTTGGAGTAAGTGTTGTTTTTCTGTGGTACAGAGAGACAGATCCACAGGTCAGGGTAGCTTTGGTGAGATATCTGTGAGTGGCACTAGTAAGACACTGTCAGAGAAGCTTGTAGTAGTGCCTGTCACTAGTGTGTAGTGTATACATGGTGATGAGGGTAAACAGAAGTAAAAATCAAAGGCAAAAGACAAATCTCCAGTAAGAGAGAAAAGTAAAAGCATCTTTACCAGTGAGTGTTCATCGAGCTGAGAAGAGGGCAATAGTCTTGTGGGATAGAAAAATTTGTGACCATACCACTTCATAATATGCTTGCTCACCTAGTGTTAAGTACAGGCAACTATCTTCATTTAGGATGTAATTATTTAGATTGATAGAAACATAAGAGAGCTCTTTATGGGTCATTATGTCTACTACTCGTGTTTCCCTAATTCCCTGTCTCTTGTGGATTGAAAACTGCAATTTGTTTTGTCACTATTTTAAAAAAATTTTTCATCTCTTGGCTCAGGCATGCAGTGACTAGCCTCTTGAGGCTGTAAGCCATCACACCCAATTTATTTACAGGTGAAAATGAGTCATCAGGTCTCTTCCTTGTTCTCATTTATTCATAGCTGCAAAAGAGAGTGGTCAGGGCAGTCTCTCTCCATTACGTGACTGTCAGTCTCTATTTGGGAGGCTGAGCAGTGAAATAATAAATGGTGTTGAAGGTCATGACTCTGGCACATAGAAAGACTTGTAGGAGAGTGTTTCTTTCATGATGCTTGTCTGCGTTATTTCTGACTGAAGTGAATGGCGTTTAGTTCCTCTTTTTCAGTGTTAATGCTGAAATGTGATTATCTGAATGTGAAGCTGTAGTATCCAATTGTAGCTAGAAACTAGGCAATATTTCAAGTCCTCAAAATAGTCTGCAATTCTTTCATTTACATTCTGATGAGCTTCAAATAATGGCACTCAGTGATATGGTTATGATTTCTATAATTTCTGTCACTTCCCATTTTTGGTGGTGCGTTGTGTTCTGGTTTTTACTTCTTTTTTTTTCTTTTTTTTCTTTCTTTTTTTTCTTTTCTTTTCCTTCTTCCTGTCTGGGACAACTGTAAGAATAGTCATCCATGGCATCTGGACAGCCTTATTTGTTTCGCTTCTTTGTAATTTCCAAAAGGTAGATTAGATTCAGCTTTTCACTCTGATATACTAACTGTAGACTGTCTCCCCCTTTTCTTTGTAATTATTCCAGTGGATGGAATGTAAGATTCCTTCGCAAACTGTTCTGTGATTGTTGTTGGCAGTGGCATTTGTCCAAAAGTAGATCCATCAGTTACTTCAGACCTTTGTTTCCAGAAGTTTTAAAGAATTTTCTCATAGCAATAAAGAACAAGTATTTCATATCAGTAGAAATCTGTTTCATGAACAAACTTTACAACTTTGCGCATCTAGAAGCTGAGATTTCTCCTCCATTTTATCAGAAAAATTAAAAAGGCAAAATCACTGTAATCTACTTAAAACAGTTTTAACATGTAGCAGGCTTTCCCTTTTCCAATGCCTTTTATTCCCATCACATTGATGTTAGCTGTATTCTCCAACTGTGTTTCAAATCTCCCATTGATCGAAACGTGTCTTAAATGAAGAAAGAAATTTCTCTGGGGTTTACTTTCACAGAAATAGTTTCTTTTATATTAGAGCAGCATTCGCAGTTATCTGAAAATACACTTGTGTGTTGGACTTATTTGAGAGTTGTGCCATCTATGTACAGCCCTCCCTCTCTCCCAATTGAAAGAAACCAATTTGGAGCATGCAGGTTAGCTTTCTGTGCTGACCATTTTTTTGGAGAAGTCTCCCAGTTGGCTGAAAATAAGTGTTTTTAAATCAGTGGTCCACAGAACGCTGGTAAAGCCTTATAAGGTTGGTTAACAAAACAAATAGAAAACCAAGTAAGTAAAACTCACACAAGCACCCTTGTTTATGTGTTAATGAAACAGAGGTGGGGGGAGGAAGCAAAAGTAATAAATGAACTTTCAAAGTTTCAAAGTATCTTCTTTCTTTGATGGAACTTAAAACAATTGTGAAAGTGTTAAGCAAGATGGTCTTTGCGTGTTTTGCATTTCTCTTCCTAAAAGAATAGGTAACTCCGCNTTTCTCTTCCTAAAAGAATAGGTAACTCCGCAAGTGAAAAATGCTAAGAAATGCTATTGGGGGGAAGCTGAGGCAGTTAACTTAGCCAGCTGACTTGAATAGTGAGGCTATTCCACTCTTTTTAATGCTGTTTCTTTGTTCTCTGCTTTTAAGTTAACTTTCCGTTTTTGACCCCGTTTCCAAGTACAGAGGGCAGAGATACCCAAAAACGACTAAAGGCACTGAATGCTGCTGTCCTGAGATTATCCAGGAACATTAAGGAGTTGCAGAATGAGAATCGGAGGCTGAAAGAAGATCTAGATCATGTACTGAGCAGTTCTCCTCCTGCCAATAAAACAAAAAGTATGTGCTGGAAAGTTGTTGCATGTGGGGAAAAGGGTTTAGGTACATTTGAAATTTGTGTTTGAGAGCAGGACCCTGCAATGGTAGAAATAAGGGACTTACTATAAAGGTGAAGATTCAGGAGGGGCAAAGGTTGGAAGAAGTTTCTTACAGGAGTCTCTCTCTGACTTCTGGATATGCTGCTCCAGTCAGACCTGGGTTTCCTTTATTAGTATCCCTGAGAATTCTGGATTGGAATCATCTGAAGATTTAACATTTCACTGGAAAACTGTTTTTCAGTTGTTGAAACCTGATGAATGTGAATGGTTTATATTGAGTTCTGATCCAATTGGTGTAGAAGTTGGATCTTTTAAGATTGTTCTCACGTTTTCATTGCTGCCTATTTAAAGTTGGGGTTCAGAGGTCTTTAGGTAGTCTTTCTGTGTGGACACAAGTTTCAAAAAGCGAGAACAATGTTGACTCCCTGATATAGTTTCATGTTTAAAGCATTGTTGTTGTATTTAGATTATAGTGAGTGGAGCAGACAGAGGCTGGTGAGGAGGATTTCGGAACTAGAAAAAGTAAGTGATCATAATCATGTGGCCATCTTACCTGTCTTTGAGCAGAAAATGCAGAAGCACTGGCTTGTGCTCAAGGGATGTAGTTCTTCCACGTATCAGCCTTGTGCATTCTGGCTCATACATGTAAACTGATGTCTGTACCATGTGCTCTTGCTCCCTTTTTTCTTTTCTCATTCTTGTTACATATAGATGCGCATTTTAGAATTAACTTAATCTTTTCTCATGGCCTAATTAAAATCACTTGATGCTAAATTTAATTTTCTTTTTTTTTTTTCTTTTGTATTTTTTTGTGTAAATTTATCTTGTTTAGAAAGTATGTGCCATGGAGAACACCAGCGTGTCATCAGCAGATAGCGAGTCATCACAGTTAGTCGCTGTGTTGTCTTCACCTTCTGTAGACCTGGATCATCCAGCTTCTCGACAGGTAGACCATGCTG
>VZTL01070253.1:14037-41027 GCA_013400535.1 Scopus umbretta
GGTGAGGGGCGCCGGGGGCCAGGGGGCACCCCAGTACCTTTGGGGGTGACGGCACCGGGTGCCTGGGGACCTGGAGCTAGAGTGTCAGCGTGGAGCTGAATTACTTAGGCAGAAAACATCTGAATTTTGAAAGCTCAAAGCCAGGTTTATTTAATTTGTTAACTCAGGAGAACTTCATCATCGAAGAGAGGAAGAGAAAACAAAAAAACCCCGGCTTGAAAAAAAAAACAGGGGGGACACAGCAAAACCGGGGAGCCCCAGCCTCTGCGAGCACCGGAGCCACGGATTACTGGTGGCAGCAAGGCACAGACAGCGATATTCAACATGAACATCGTCTTTATTCATACAGCTATAAAGAATGACTGTCGCCATCTCCAACCGGCATCACCTAGGATTAGCTCTGCTAATTGATATTGCTATAAATTTAACTTAGGGATGAAGAAAGGCTGGAGAAGTCGGGGGGAAAGGCGAGGCAAGGAGGGGAAGTGAAGAAAATAAAGATTCCCAACATAAAAACCAAAGAACAGCCAAGTGCGTGGAGGAGGTGTGCAGGTCCCCAGCCCCGCGTCGTGGCCTGGAGAGGAAGGGTCCAGATTCCTGCCCGTCCCCAGGGGACACCCCAAGTCCCCCGCCTCTCCCCAGGCCCCGTGTCCTGGCACTCATCCTCGCTGCCAGCGCGAGGGATGGGCTGGCACAGGGCCGTGGCGCCGAGGCGAGGCCCAGGTGTTGGTGCACAGAAGAGGTTTGGAGGCTGGGTTTTGGCCAGCGCTGCCAGGGATTTTTGCAGACAAAGGTGATTTCTGGAGGAAAAAGGAAAAAGGGCAAGAGAGAGGGCACCACGGGGAAAGCCTGAAACCGCTCAGACGGCGCAGCGCAGGCGTGAGAAGAACACAAAGCAGATGGGGGCGGGGAAGGAGGGGGAAAAAAAAAGAAAAAGAAAAAGAAAAATGGCACAAGAAATGAGAAGTGTAAACTTTCCTTCGTTAGTATCCTAGCTAGGAGCTTCCTACAGTCTGGTTCTCCTGTGGGATTTGTGGCAGGAAGGGAGAGCCTGGGGCTCTCAGGAGTTCGCTCCCTCCTGGCGACTGGCTCTGGGCTTACGCTGCGGGAGCCCCTTGGTCTCTGTGCCGGAGGCGGGGGGCGCAGGCCGGCTGGTCTGCCGCGCTGAGGCGCTGCCGGTGCCCGTGGGCTGAGTCTGGCTGGGGCTGCCAGCGGAGGCTGCCAGGGGCGAGGTTGGCCGCCTGCCGTGGGCCTGGCCTGGCCCGCTCTTGTGTCGGTTGCCGTTGTAGCGCCCGGGGGCAGCGGGGCTGACGTGGCGCTGGCCCCGGGACCTGGACCCTGCTCCTGGTCTCCTGTTCCCCTGGAAAGCCTGAAACAGAAGAGGATGGGTGAGTGTGGGCCGGCAGAGGCAGCGCCTGTTGGCCGGAGGGCTGAGGCCTCCTGATGCCGTGTCCCTACGCACCCTCGCCTCTTGCTCCTGGAAAAAGCAAAACCCCCAAAGTCTGCTCTGAAGCAGAGCCATCAAAGCAAAGCTGCGCTCTGCGGCCGTCAGATGCCCTTGACCCCGCTTGCTGCCCAGGAATTGGGAGAGGAGCCACAAACACAGAGCAAGCTTCCCACAGCGCCGTGCCGGTGCTGTGCCAGGGTGCCGTTACCTCTCGTGAAGGCTGGGGAGGGCGGCCGGTGGCACTCCCCGCGGCTGCCTCCGCTGAGGACGAGGGCTTCTTGCTCACTGTGGTAAGGCTTGCAGCAGAGGCACACGCAGGGGTGGAGGGAGCAGAGGTCTCGCTGGGGCCGCTCGGGGCCGCGGCTGTGACAGAACTGCACCGCGATCGCATGGAGTAGCTGTTCTTTGGATGGGAAACTGGAAGAGAAATACCCCAAAATGTGTTGTTCTGCGGACAGGACACAGACCGTTCACCCTCCAGCCTCTGGACCCTACCAGCTACAGCACTGCTTGGGGTGGAGGCGGCTCATGGCTGGAGCCAAAGGGACAACAGCGCTTTTTCCAGCAAGATGAAGCTTTGGTTGTGTGAATGGTACAAGGGCTTGTCTAACTGGGACCAGTGCTTGACAGTGAAGGGAACGGGCAGACCCCTCTTGGCAAGGGAGGCGCATCCGCAACAGCAGCAGCAAGGGGAGAGCTGGCTCCTCTCTCTGCTAACGAGGAGAAACAAAACGCCCAAAGCGGAACGCTCCCAGTCCCACCGCTATCAAGTTTTGGGGCACACGTGAAGGGTTTTGACTAGCAAAGGGGAGACTGACACCTCGGCTCCTCCCTGACTCCCACCCAGCTCACCTTGCCCAAACGAGGCGATGCTCTTCTTCAGTGTGTCCAGGTCGCACGTGAACCGCGCCACCCTGCCCAGGTCCTCGTCGTACTTCCGTTCGCTCACAAAGTGCTTCACAGAAAAGGCAAAACTCGCACATTAATTCAGTCTGCGCACTGAATTACAGGGCACAGGAACAGAAAATGGAGGTGAAAGCCTCCCGTTTTGGCCCAGGAACGAGTATATGAGTTGGGTGCTGCTTGAAAAAAAAATATCTTGGTGAGAAGGCAGATGGCTAAAATGACTTATGGAAATAGAAAACCGGATTGTTTTTCAGCCCATACACAAACAGCCTTCCCCAGGCTCCAGCAGCCAAGCCGTAGGTTAACTCAATCCGACAGCAGCTCCGCTCTGCCCCTCTCTGGTCTGTGAAATCTGCACAGCCCAGGTCTCTGGACACTCAGGGGCAACAGGTTTCTCAGCTGCGCTGATCCTGCTACGGGGGTGAACAGTTTTCGTTTTCAAAACGGCGTTTAATTGATGCAACTTCGCACTGACCTCTTGTGGCAGGAGCCGGCATGCTGGAGAGCAGAAGGGTTTTACAGAATATAAAAGTCACTCAGGCGCAGCAGGCAGGCTTTCCCGGTTTAGGGGGAAAAGCAGAGGTCAGCTCACACCAGCGGGAGGTTTTCACAACTGCTCTGAGCACAAAGCTGCGGCCTTGCCACGTTCCCTGCTCTCTGCCAGTTCACAGTGGCTGAAAAGTTGGGCTGCACATGCTGGGGTTAATGCCTAGACGATCAGTTGTTGGCTGAAGTCAGTATTTTACAAATCAAGTATTTTAAATTAAGGTGTCCCATATCCCACTGCATGGCTGTGTACAGCAGTGCACAGAGCGCTGGCGGTGAATTCGAGAACTACGGACGCAAGGCAAGACTTGCACGCAACACAAAATTGCATTCAGAAATGGCGGAAACCCAGAAGGTTACAAAAAAGCATACCACTGTTGAGAACTGCCAGGATTAATAGCCTTGCTTAGTGCTAGAAACTAAAGTAGTTGAAGCCTTAGGCTGCACNCGCGTGCCCCCCCCCCCCCCCCGCCCCGAGTTCCCCGCGAACAGCTCTGCGCCAGCTGCACAGCAGCCCCGGCCGCTCCCCCCTGTGGGGATTTACATCTCCAGATGCAAGACTGAACCTGAGCTGTAAGCTGACTCGACAAGGGGCACGACACGCAGCTGTGGTGGAAGCTTTGCTGCTCTGCCCAGGCCAAACTGTTTCCTTGTCACCCCCTAAATGGTGGGGCTGGGTACTGCTGGTGTGGGTGGCCCTGCGGATCACTTCCCACCCGCACCAGGTGAGCCGAGAAAGCCCTTTCCAGCTCCCCAGGAATGCAGAGATTTTCAGGAATGGCCTCCTATGGAAGAATGTAGTTTATGTCCCACCCTCTAATGAGGGCACAGAGCAATGGCCTCGAAGAGGATGGGTGCTGTCAACTGTGTCAGCAGCAAACATAACCTCGTCACAATACATACTGTTAACTCCAGCTGTAGGGCAAGTTTTCTTTGGGTATAGAGCCACATATTTAGGAACAATGTGAACAGGAGGTAAGTCACAGAAAGCTGCTTCTAGGGGGGCTGTCTCTTTGGAGTACAGCAACACCTACAGCTCTTCAGGTAGGCACTTGTTGGTAGAAAGACAGAGTCTTACTTGCTTCTGCTTTTACTTTGTCCATTTCAGCCAGCAACGCCACCTCACGGTCCATAAGGCTGGGAGGAAAAAAAAAATACATAAAAAGGGAAGAGATTTAGTATTAAACAAAGAGAACAACAACGTCCTAGTGTAAGAATAGCAGCAGGAGGGTTTCCAGGCGTGCCGGCCAGCAGGGAGAGACCGGCAGATGGCGGCAGGAGCCTGCCGCGCTGTGCGCCGAGCCCCGGCTTTTGTTCTGGAAGCAGAGGAGTTGTGTGCAGGCTTCGCTGGCATTAAAACTTGCTCAGGCTTGGGTCAGTGTGGAGCACGGTGCGGCATTCCCGACAATCCACTGGGTACATGGTCACCTTACTCTGATAAAGTCGGAGCCACCCTTGGCAAGGGGATAGAGAGCAGCAGCTGTGGCGCTAGGGGAAGCTGCGCTCCGCTGGACTTTATAGCCAAAGAAAACTAGGGCAAAACATTTAAGAGACTCACTCAAAACACAAAACTAATGAGTGGTAGGGCAAGACCAGGAGCCGTGATAGCAGGAGCAGGATGCCGTGCATTTGGGCACCTGTACCCTCCAACGCAGCCTCTCAGGTGCCACTTTGTAAAGCAATGCTTCACTCTTTTGCCCTCATTAGCTTATTTAAGCCTACCAAATTGGCCCACCAACCCAGAAACCTGGATTCCGGTGCTCTGTGCCGCTTCTCAGGAGGCGTGTGCCCTCCTGATCCCCACAGGGCTACAGGACCCACAGGAGAGCATGCACACCCTTCCACCACCGTGCAGCAGGTACAAGGACATGACCTCCTGCCAGCCACCACCACAGAGCCGGCAGGTCACCCAGAGCCACACAGGTCCACAATCTGGGAGTCTCTTACGGTCTGAGGATTTTTTGGCCATGGAAAGAACACCTGAGTGGGTCACAGCGAAGCATCTCCACTCACCAGGAGGCTCCAGTGTGCCTCAAGTGTGTCTGTTGCCACGAGATTGCAATTCCCCGAGGCATCATGGTGGCAGCCCTTACACAAGCAGAACCGCACAGCTACCGCACAGCCAAATTTAGCAAATTCAGGCTATCAAGCACCCTCCGGTAAGGCAGAGCACCCAGGGAGCTCCCCATAACTGCTGCTCACAGGCTGTGCAAAGAGGGCTCTCGCCCCTAGAGATGTGCACACCAAATAACTCGGGTTACAAAGGAAACAGGAGAGAAAATACCAGTCTTCCCACTCTGGACGGGGCAGGTACTGGTTGCAGTTCTGTTCTTTGCCATAAGGAATCCAGACCCTTGCAGACACCCTCCCTGCAAATGCTTCTTTTGTGCTTCGCCCTACGCTACGCCTCCAACGCCCTCAGCCTGCACCGCTGCAGCTCACCTTCGCTCAGCTGCTGCCAGCGGCATGAATGCATTCGACATCCAGCCTATTAATAAGGTTCATTTCAGTTTCTGCTTTCTAAATATAAAAGCAGAGTCTTCTTCTAAAGTGTTAGCTGTATGATACTTGCAGCACAGATACCAAATGGTACTTGGAGAGGTATCAGCAGTGCGCAGGATCAGCCCTTTAACACTGACCGCACTTTTTTTTAGTGAGAAAGGTTTGCTTGAAAATGGGAAGAATGTTTATTTTAGCGACCATCTGAAAGGGAAACCACAGAGCATCTGAAATGCAAACTCAAACCACTGCTCCCGCTCCTCTGCATGTCAGAGAGGGCTGAGGCAAGATCAATTTAAACAATTCCCTCTGAACAGCAGCTTTGACATTTGGCTTCTTCTGTTGATTTATCGCTCTGTCCATCTGCCTTTTCAGGGCAGGAATTGTTTCTGCTCGTAGCGCAGCAGGGGCCTGATCCAGGTCAGGCACTCTCAGCCCAACTGTGCAAATACAACAACGCATGTCAGAAGCTACGCTAATGAGACTTCACCTTGTTTCCAGCCATCCCCAGAGCGGTTCAACCTGGCTCTGCAACACCAACGGGATGGGCAAAGGGAGGTACCCCAGTCGCCTTCTGCCCAGAGCCACGTCAGCAGCAGGAATCCCCCAGAGCTCGGAGAGATACGGGTGTGAATGCAACCTTCATGATTAATTCAAGCACAGGAACAGCCTTGCGGCTCTGGTGCTGCAGAACTCGGTTGTGCTACACCTTACCCCAACGCCTCCTCCTTGAACACACAGGCATACACCCAGCTCCTGCAGAGCCAACACCCACTTTATATGGGCCATTTTGGGCTTTCTCCACCCAGGCTGCAGGCACACACGCATGCACCTTGGCACAGATCACAGCTTGCGTCTCTTTGTAATTTAATTTACTCAGCAGAGCTCAGCTGGAGTCCTTTACCCAATTTTACAGTTGGGCTGGCTGAGGAACAGAGGTCAAGTGGCTTTGCCTGAGGTTCGCGTGATGAGTGACTCAGATCAGACCCCACTGCTCCTCCATCCTGCATGGCTTCTCATCAAACAAACTCACTTCTTTCTTCCGGATCCATTCGGAAACACGCCGGCCTTTCTTGACTGCTCTGTCCTGGGACAAGATCCCATGCAGGCCAGAGAGTGCATCTGCCCCTGCCAGAAGGACCAGGCTTTAAGAAAGGACATTTAAGTAGTGCACGAGGAAGAAAAAGGGGAATCAGATAAAGCAGTAACTGCTGAAGATGAAATAATGCTAAATACTCAGTTGTGACCCAGCCATTAGAAGACATGCTCTCGGCTGCAAGCTAGCTCGGTCGAGCAGTGCCTGCAAGATGTTGTCTGTTCGTGAAAGACAACTGTTTGCACAAGCATGCTAAGGGCTTCGGGGTCAGTTTTCCTTGGGGCTGAAACATAACGATCTCAAAGACTGACTGCAATCGAAGGCGGCTGGAAGCATGCCTGGCAACTCTGCCACGGAGAAGCAAGGGCAATCCGCAGCACAAGGCACGCAGCAGTGATCTCAGCAGTGGGAAACCTCAAACCCTGCCCCATATCCCACCTCAGCACGTGGCGCTGAAGTTGAACTTAGGCGCACCACTCACAAATGCTCAGGGTTTTTTCTCCCTGATGTGCTACTTTCTCTGTCAGCGGAGAGCGAAATATTCAGGAAATTAAGGACTATGAGGATTCCCTAGTTCAGGTTACCCGATCATCTCCAGTCCAGAGGAGCAAATCCTCCCAAAACAGGAAGCCAAAGCAGCTACTGCTCCATCTCCTGCTCAAACAGGATGAATTTCAGAGATTGAGACAGGCATGACCCCAGCATTAGAGTCTACTTCTTCACCCCCACCTCCCTACAGACTGCAGGTCTAATATAAGCACGCTGTCTAGCAAGAGAAGATGAAGGTCAAGAACTTCAGGAAGCCTCACCGGTTAAAAGGACATCCGAAGGGCAGCCCTGACAGGCAGAAGTTAAATCAGGCAAAGCTTTGCTACTTAAATATCCTGTTTCAGCTGAACAAACCTGCTTTTAAACCAGGTTTTCCTTTGGTAGAAAGCCAGCTGGAGAGGCAATTCAGCAAAAGGATTTAACTATTGGATCCTGCCTTGTGCCGCAGGATTTAAAAATACACTAATTATTCTCTGGGTCGTGAAGGAAGTTGGAAAAAAAAACAAAACCAAAAAACCCAACAAAAAACCTCCGTGAATGTACAATTTACACCTCAGCTCACGGACAACTGCATCACTTTCAGGAAAAGGAAAGTGAATCTCTTTCTGCAGAGCCAAATGCCCCGGCTGCAGAGTCACCACTTATCAATTGTACAGACCTGGCATCCTGCTGGGCAGCTCTTTCACTTGGCATTTGTCAAAGGAGGTTCCCGGTGGCCCCGTTCCAGGGAGGCACTCGCCTCCCCGTTCACGGAACCGCATGTCCTGCTTCACCTGCTGCCGGGTCAGCTTATCTGAGCAATGCTGCAGGACTGGACTTGAGTCTTTAACCTTTCCAAACATGACGCAAGTGTTTTATAGATGATAACATAAGTCAAAGGGCGAGGAATTACTTATACGGAACCACACACAGTAGCCAAAAGAATGACATTTTCCATACCAGGGAGAGGTTTTTACGGATGTTGTAACCGTACAGAGAGGCAGACAAAAAACATAACAACATAAACGCACTGTATACAGTGATAGTATTGAATCACTAGACAAAGCCAGTAACAAAGTAAGAAATAATACTCATAAAACCAAACTCGAGTGAGGGCTACCAATCCCTCAGCTATTGACAAGGGAAATCCCCTTACATCACAGCTTTTCCAAAAGGCGGGAGGTGCTGGGAGCTCCACATCCAGCTTCGGCTTGAAGACCACAACTCTTAGCACAAAAAGGCAGGTCAGGGCATACAGGCACCTTTAACCCTACCCCTCCAGTTTGGTCTAGTCCCCTCAGGTAAGTTTAAAAGTCATCTGTAAACATATACGTCAGTATTTTTAGCAAACACTGAATTTAAATACAGGACAGCACTCCACTTACTTCAGGAGCACAACTTCCTGGTGGCAAAGTTCAATGCCAAGTATGAGCACACTGTCCACACTGAACAACCAAATTTGCTAAAAGGCTTCAGAATACAGCCCTCTACATGACTGCCACTAAATAGTCTTGCCTTTGAGGCCACATACAGTTTTCAGACATAGACAGCTTTTGACACAGATTAGCAAGTCTGCCAAATACCTACTTTAATCCTTCAACATGATAGCAGCATTTTAGTTACTCGTCAAATGTTACTCAATTCAGGCAAGGAGAACTCTCTCAGAACTCTAAGTTTCTTATGAATATTTCTTTACCAAAAGCAATCATATTTGTATAACCAAGAAGAACAATTTCTCAGTAACAGATTCAATCAGCCAAGACAGCGAGCGTGTCTGATGTTAGGCCTTTCAGAATATCATCTTAAAGCACTCATCCAAACCAATAAAGATGTTCATTAAAAAAAGACCCAATTATACTCGCAGAGAACACCATGCACAGTACTTGGCTTAAAACAGGAGAAGTGAGGCCGCACAGGATGATATTTGATGTGTACTTACACCTTCAAAAGGATCCCTCTCTTCCATGTTATATTCAACCATCATTTGATGATTTCAAATATGCATGTTTGTTTCTAAAAGACACATGCTGCTGCACCCTGCGCTCCCAACAGTTCTCCTTCCAGCACAGCTAATATTAGTACCTAATTGACAGTATGTTATCTCACGGGTTCCTCATACTACCTGTGTCTCAAACAACTTTATGATCATTTCGTACAGACACGGAGCCACAGTTCAAAGACCCTGATGGACACACCGAAGCCTTGAACAATCTATTAACATCCCACTGGCACGTATGGGATGACAGCTTGAACGCAGGCCTTTGTAAAGCTGCCCACAAGGGCGACTTCTAAAAACTGCAGAGCACGGGACTTTAGACTCCAGTTTATTCTTTATGACATGCTATCCTCCCAGACACTGAAGAACAGTGCTTGGGTGGTAGGGCAAACATAAGCAAGTCATTAACCTGATTGGAAAGCTGAAGTCTTATTCCAAATGTATTGGTCTTAAGCCTGAACACCTGGCTCTGTCCCTACATTTAACTTACCTACTCTGCAGTTCAGCAAAGACCTGCTTCATCTTCTTAATGGAAGCATCCATTTCCTCCTTCACCACAACCCGGTATCGAGCCAGTGAAACGGTGCAGCGCTGGAGATCCTTCACTGATTTTTCAATATTAGAACCTACCAAGAGACAAAGTGAACTCAAACAGCCATGTCAATCACACTGCTAAATCCTCCCAGCAGGGATAAACCTAAAGATGGCTTTCCCTCTTATTTTAAAACTATAGACTGCTTGGCTTTAAATTTTTCTTTCCCTTCCCCATTACAAAGGCACTAGGTTCAGCAGGGACAGTTTGAAAGCTTTTCTTACTGGGGAAAGTTTTCCCAAGGCTTGTAGAACTTCCTTCTACGGGCAGGGATGTCCCTCCACATTTTCAAATACATGAGAGAAATCAAATGCATCTATGAGTTGCTTTTCTGCTAGGGACTGGAGACAAGTGAAATGGTGTCTACCCCAAAGACCAACACACCATACTACTAAACGATATGAAATGACTGCCTGGGGAAAGGAATTATCTCGGAAACGAAAATTAAGGGTATTTCCTCAAATCAGGGGCTGAAAGGATTGGTTATCATGGCCGAGGTTAGTCCCCATGTCTCAGCTCGCCAGCAGGCTACATCGCCTGGCCCATGCTCTCTGGAGCTTGCTGGAGCACAGTTGCCCCCTGCCAAGCTACGTTAACAACTGCTTGTTACAGCTTTCCTGTGCAGCAAGGAGGTGAACTACCACCACCTCATCTCCCTAAGCTAAATGTGATAACTGCGACCACAATTGGGGTCTCTTGAGGTCCCTCCTGTCCCCACTTGTTATCGTAAGAACTCAGCTGTGGAGAAAACACACGAAAGAGAGGAAAAAAAAATCCAGTAGAAGGAGGCTGTCACTTCTTGTAACAGGGCTGGTCCGAACTTCTGGCCTTTTGACAAATTCTCACAAAAGATGAGAAACAACCTAAAGGCTCTGTGGCGGAGCACACAGAAGAATGGGCTAAACGTATGCAGTGAGACTGGCTGCTTCCTCCCCTGCTTCTCTCACACATATGGGTTTGCTGCTCCAGGCACTACATCTAAACTGCTGTCAAGATTCCTGCTGTGCATAGGGAAGAGGAGGAGTAGAGTGCAAGTCACTGGCCAGATAATAAGAAGCATGTTAGCTTGCATTAAAATCAAAGTCCAGTATGCCTCACCACTATGTCCGTCAGTGACACCACAGAAGAGGCAGTGAGAATTTGGCCAGCAGCAACCTGCTCTGACATCGGAGAGCGCACAGACCCTCAGGGCCTTACCTAGCTTCTTGTTTGCAGGTGAAACTGGAACATCTTCCAGTCGTGTTACAGACAGGGATGCAGGAGTTGAATTGCTCACTGTTGATCTGGACAGAGACCTGCTAGCGCTCCTCTGCTCAGGCCGCTGTCTAACAGACAAAGGGCTCTGGGAAGGATGCATGATGAGCGATTTTGTGTCAAAGTCTGCTATTCCATTCTCTAGTTCAGGCACTGCTGTAGAAAAGCACACTTGTTTAAAAGGGAAAGCAAAGAGCACAGCAGAACAGTGAATGCCTCTTTACCACAACAAGAAAAAAGAAGAAAGAAAAAAAAAAAATCAGAATTCAAGGTGAGCTGCTCTTTCCTGAAGAGCCATCCAAACAAATCAGCATTCAAAGCTGACCCAAACCAAAGAAGGAACACAAAAAAGCAGGAGGCAGCTCCTTTGCTTTTTCAACACTCGGTGCCCATCTCCTGCGCTACTTTATAGAGACTAACCTGTTCTATCAGGCATGTCTGGTGCAGCAGACTCGCAATCCTCCAGCTCTCTGGCATCAATTGAAAGTGCATCCAAACCTTCGCTGAGCGAGTCCACAGACTCCGTGTCGTGGGCACAGCCGTTGACATGGAAACCGTTAATTCCACCCTTCTCTGAGTTTGCCGACTGCTCCTCTTCAGTGGACACCAATTTACCAGGGTCTGGGAGGCCAGGGCTCGATTCAGCTTGCGGTTTCGGTTTGGTCTTCTTCTTCTTGTTCTAAGGATTAGGTATCCACACCACAAAGGCGGTGGAGGGGGGGTGGGGGGGGAACAATGTTAAGCTTAATTCCTGAAGGGAAAAATAAGCTTATTCTTACTGGCTGAAAGTAGCTGAATTAAATGCTTTTTCAGCCAGCCTGGCTGTTGATCCTATTAACAGTAGGAGGGATTTAGTCAACAATGAGGACAGATATAGTGGCATTAATGAGGTGCGAATACATTATCCTCTCGGATGGCGTGCCAACAAGAGCAACGCACTGGTTACCAGATGAAGGCTGCGTAACTGTTGGGCAACAGCGGAGAGGTTTGTGGCTGTAACCCACAGCACCACCTGGGTCGCTTTTCGGGGTGCTCGCTGCCAAGGTGCAGCTGCCAGAGTGCTCCGCTAGACCTCGCTCCGATAAAACTTCCCTCATTTCCCAATACGGGGCTATTCAGTCACATTTTTTCCCCTCTCCATTTCATGCTGGTGCTTTTCACATATTCAGAGGAGTCCTTCTGAATAATTATGATTTTATTCTTGTCCTGGTGGATTTAGATATTATAATATCAAGCACTGAAACTTTGCAAATCTTTATTTAACCCTTTCACAGAGGTCTGAGCAAAGAGCTAGGCAAAACACTCGAGAAAGCTTACATGACAAAGAAATATATTTCCACAGAGCTCAGCATTAAACGCAACTGTTCAGCTCCAAAGGTTACTGATGAAAAATGGAACAGCATGACTATCTGAACAGTGAATTACAGAGCTCCATTGAAATAAATGGACCTGATAAAGATTTACTTCAGTGTGGGGCTGTGTGTGCGGATTAGGGGTCCTGTAGAGGGTCAGAAGAATAAAAGCAACTGTAAGGACAGAAAGCCTAGAACCTTTCTTTCAGATGCTACATTCAGCACAATGTGTCTGACAACTAAATTAAATGCAAATGTGGCGAGAAGATGATGTGTACAACTTGCACTGAAGTCACGGTGTAAATCATTGCCCTGAACAGTGAGGCACCTGATAACCTAGTGATTATCTCCGCGCATCAGTTCTGCTAACAGCAACATACACGTTTGCTCTTTGGTTTCTTTTCCCATTTAAATCACAAGGAATGCCTACTGTTCTGTACTCTAAACCCTCAAGTTAAAAAGACAAACGCCTTAGCAAAGTACATTTAAGAAGCGTTACCTTTTTTTTGCCAGTTACAGTCCATTCTTTCAATACTTCACTGGCATTGCCTGAAACAAAATGCAGCGATGAGCAGTGAACGAGGCATCCACTCCAGTTCTTTCCCAGTCAAGTGGAAGTGCTCCATACCTGGAGCCAGCTGTAACACTTCCTGCAGCTAAGCTGATGTAAGAAAAGGATCGGTTTCATTTTTGCTTTGGGAACACACTGCTGAACAGGGCTACTCCCTTACACCACAGTGCCAACTTTTGCCAGGAAAAAAAAAAGGAAAAACAAACCAAAAAAGTCTTCTTTGCCTCTGTCATACTAAAGGTTTAGGTACTTGGAATCCTGCTGGAGCACGTTCTGAACTCAAAGGTTGCGTTCAGGTCAGATAGCTGCTGGCCTTCTCTCCCCAGGGACACCAACTGTGTCAGGATGCCCACAGTCTGAGGAATAGCTGTCATACCTTCTCTGCAGGCCAGAGGCAAAGCACCGTTGTCAGTGATGGCCAGCACAGAAATAAGAGCTGCGAAGTGACAGGCACCATCACCAGCAACGGCCTGTTTTTCCAAGGTCAGAAAATCCATCTAATGCAGCATGCCAGCCTGACCCAAGAGGAGATTTGTAAGCCAGGTTTCAAACAGCAGCTATCGAAGCTGAAGACATACCCATTTTGTACACACGAACAAGAGTTTCTGTAATTGAGTATCAAACCTCCTTTATCTAAGGAGCCATCAAATGCTTATCTCTGCCCTAACCCCTAGCTGAACAAACACCAACTAAAACTTGGTAAAAGAATCATCCATTAGTTATCTTTGTGGATAAAGTCTACTTGGACATGCTGAGAAGCTACATGAGCTTCTGCTACCTGGTGTACTTACTGCACACAGCCCTTCCTGCACAAAGGCTATTGCTGCTTCTGAAGTAGGTCCATAAACACGGTACATATGAGTTACGAAGCCACAAACCCTGCTAAGAAACCAGCTGCAGTTACCTTCCATAAAGGCTTGCACTGTTTTGTCCACACAGTTGTCAAAATGCTGCAGCACAAGGACAATCTCGTTGTTGCTCCTGTTGGGGACTATTGCACGCACCGCACTGATCTAGAGGGACGAAAACAGGGTAACATGTAAACCATTTGCTTTACCCCACACAGAGCCTAGAGCAACCCTTCTGCGAGCAGTCTAAAAACCATAAACGATTACTTCCTTATAAAACTTTAATGTGCCAGGACAATTTAGCCTGAATAAAATTTTGCTTTTGACAGAGCTGCAGTTAGCTCCCAGACAGAAACATATTTCATCTCAGAGAGGAGATGAAGATAGAGTGTTCAGGAGCTCTTCCATGGCACGTGGTGAGTTAAAGTCTCAGAAGACACATTTACCTTTTCCTTCATGTTTTCAAAGGTTCCTCCTTGGGCCATCACAGTATTGGACTGCACATCAAAAATAAACCCAGACGGATCTGTGAAGACAAAGGAGAGGGAAGCTCTCTTCAGAACAACAGGCACCGAGAGACATTTAGAAAGATATGAAGCAAGAGGTCAGCTCCGAGTTGTTACTTTGCCAAGGAGAAAATTGAAATCCTGCAAACGTATGGTGCTCGCTGGCTAATTCTGTCATATCATTAGCAGAGGGATTATTAGCTGCTGAAAGTAAAATGTATGATATTCCAGCCTTGTTTAAGGACCAGGTTCTGTTTAGCCCAGTAACCCCAACTTGGTTTGCCAGTGCCCCCCATGGAACTCAAGAAGCCGATTCGCTCCTCAGCTCTGGGTCAGTTTCAACCAACCAACCATGGATCAAAACCACAAGCCAAAAACCACAAGCCCCAACAGCACTGGTGTGAAACAGAAGATTGCCGAAGCAGTCCAGACCAGTACCGCTCCTCCGTTTCCATATTAATCTTTTACTGAGCCGAGCAATGAAGAGTTAACAAAAGCGCTAGAGCCTTTGAGCTGTGTGGTTAACAATTTTCTCCACCTGGAGATACAAATGGCAAGCAGACTGATAAATGGGTTTGAAGATCCAGCAGCTTGTGTTCCCTGCCAGCTATAATCTCCAAGGTAATGCTTATATGTTCCAAGAGAGACCCATAATTGAGACAGCCATCACCAACAGGTTTGCTCCCTGCCAGCGAGCAAAGGTCACATAAATCTGCAGGCCCCACCATTTCACCGAGAGATCCTTACAAGTGCCTGGTATCACAAATTCACGCTTGATTTTCCTGCCAAAGGTCTGAGCAGGCTAAATTTTAGGGTTGCTAAAGGAAAGGGATATAACTGTTCATAGATGTGTTTTACTATGACAGAACATACTTCAAGCCAGTATTTTAGCCACATTTGGTCTCGGGAAGAACACGTGTCCCTGAGCAGGGGCCGATGGCAGGACCCCAGAGGCTTTAAGCACTTCTATTCTGCATCACCAACCCCCTTCCAGGGAGCGCAGACGCACGCACAAAGCCACAGGCAGATTTCCTAGGGAGGCATTTGGTTGTGTGTGCTTTGATGCCTTGAGCCCTGCACGGAGGCAGGGAAGTAGGAGACCACCGGTTCTCCTGCAAAGGTTCTCAGGTGGGTTTCTACAGCTGCCGCTACCCGGTGGCTTTGGGGACCGCCAGGGGGAAGGGACACTTTCAGCAGGCCTGGGTGCTCTGTGGGGACGCTCGCTCGGTCACTGCCCTTTCTGCTTTAGCTCAGCTGATATTCCAAGCTGCTGATTCATGTTCTTTCCCTCACCTCCTCTAAATAACTTGTACGCGATTTTGAGACACACCATTGACTTCTGCAGTTCCCAGACATTGATGTAGCATTTAAACTGAGATGCCTCCAAATACAGTGACAGAATTGTGAACATGATGGAAAGGTCAGCCTCTTATTAAGGCTACAGATGAATGGTTAAATTCTTCCTCTCGCCGTCCTTACCCGTCTCAGCCCCATGAGCAAGATTTTCTCAAGTTTCCCAAGCTCACAGAAGTTCAAGTTGCCAACTTTCTAGTCTTTAATCTTGTAAATCGCTTTCAGACTCCCATCACCGAGTGAGAATTAGCAATCTTTTTTCAAAATCTTCATTGCAGAGCAGCCACCAAGGACCCAGGTGCCAGGAAAGATGAAGTTCAGCTCCCCCATGCAGCACATTTTCAGCTACTCAATCCCATCCCTTTCCCACATCTCCATTTGTGCTTCGTCTTACAGGGGACTGAGCTTGTTGGCACCTTGCTCTGAGCCGCTCCTCCAGCTTCCAGTCACTTCGCTACAGCCCAAGTCCTCCTGGTGTTAAAGTGTTTATCATGCAAAAATTATGCAGCGGAGACTACACCGTTTCCATTTGATATTGCCCTTGAGCACTCCCAAGCATCATTAAAAGGGCTGCCGGCACTCAGGTCTCTTGTGACAGTGGGTATTTGCAAGAAGGGACAGAATTTAAAATGCTTACGCCTGCGTGGACAGAAGTCTGGTGGCCACCAGTGACTTCAGGATTTTGGAATTAACATCCTTGTGGGAAAGGAAAGCTCCTTCCCAAAGCCAGGGCTCAGACTATGCATGTCATGTCTGACATGACAAGCCAGTCAGACACTCAGACTGATCTCTGTTGCATTAAAACATACACCATGCAGCGCTACCCTGTTGATTTGATGTGATAAACCCCAGAGACAGCGCCAATGGCCTTAATTGCTTCTCTGTTCCTAACTGCATCCTTCAGAAAAACGAAGTGGTAAGAAATCATTCATCCCAAATAATTTACTTTTGTGTTTCAGTGCTATTCATTGGACTAACAACACAGGATCTCTTAAATAAACACTAACGATGCCAAGAAGAATCCACCCTACCAAATAGCAATCTGCTCCTCCCGTAACTCCGCTAATTAGTCCTTTCTGTAGGAAACACGTGCAAGAATTAAAACTACAGACCTAACAAATGCCTGCTCTGCTTCTTGGGACACACGAAATAAAAACAGCTTCACACCCAACGCCTTGAGGAAGTCAAAGCAGGAGCCACTATTTCCCCCTCAAGCCCCCAAGTCAAGCCAAGCTGGGTCCTGGCTCACTTTTGAGCCATGGTAGGTGGTCATTTCTTAAGGAGACAAGAAAAGAAATAAAAGCACCAGCCTGACAG
Organism: Scopus umbretta; assembly: GCA_013400535.1. Classification (NCBI taxonomy): domain Eukaryota; kingdom Metazoa; phylum Chordata; class Aves; order Pelecaniformes; family Scopidae; genus Scopus; species Scopus umbretta. The sequence goes on from VZTL01070253.1 coordinate 30,849, forward strand.
CTACACAGACTTTGACCCAACCTGCGTCACAGAGAACACTTCATGAAATACTGGATTTTAGGAAAGATTTCTTTACTGAAAGAGTGGTCAGACATTGGAACAGGCTGCCCAGGGAAGTGGTGGAGTCACCATCCCTGGGAGGCGTCTAAAAAAACGTGTAGATGTGGCACTTCGAGACACGGATCAGTAGGCATGGTGGTGTTGGGCTGACGGTTGGACTACATTATCTCAGAGGTCTTTTCCAACTTTAATGTTCTATGGAAGTGTACAGCGAGATGATATGTCTGCATTTAGCTCCCCCGAACCCATCCAGCACTTCATCCCCACCAGACCCATGCACCAGCTCACGGAAAGTTTGCACAGTATAATAGCATACAAAACTAAAATAAAAAAATCCCGCTCCAAACGCCAGGTTCACCTCCTGCCCTAGCCAGGACACTTGCAGGCGGACAGCTTTGGGGAACTGGACAGCATATACACTTAAAGCGCTATGCAATCAAGATTCAGCTAAACCGTGAAACATTTATAGACTCTGTGGCTTTTCAGGTCAACGGTAACCGCGCTGGCTCTCCCAGGGATAGCGCGGGAGACCTCGGCTAATGTGAAATAAAAAGCTCTTAAAGAAATGGCACCTCGCTGCTCGCTCAGAGCATCTCCAATTTGCTCTAATTACAAGCATCTTCAGCAGTCCCTGTGTTGTGAGAATCGGGAGATGTCTGTGCCCAGGACTGCAGAGGTGACTGGAGGGGAATTAATGCATCTTCCCAGGACAGAGTAAAGAAGCCAGAATATCACTATTCTATCAGTCTGTGCTTGTAGTCATACCCAAGTACCCACAAATACAGAAAAAAAAAAAAGAAAAAAACAAATCAGGATTTCCAAAAAAGCGCTACATAGATTACATCTGTGGGAGCTTTCTGTGGTTTCAGGGCTCCCAGGGTGTCAGGCATTGCACTCAAAGCAAACAGACCACCACAGGCTGCATTTCACATCTCTCACATGTCGTGCTTTTCCTTACAAATTACATCAACACATACTGCTATTTTTTCCTAGTAAGAACAATTCTTGCTAACAGGCAACAGCGGTACTAATGCTAAGCTCTCTCCTCACAAATTGGAGAGAAGTAATGCCTAAACTGGGGCTAGAATCAATATTCCTGGGTTTCCTGCTGTCGAGACAACATTTCATTGATATCAGAAAAAAACTACATAGAAATACTAACTTTCTCCATGATCCAAGGGGAAGAACATCACTACCACACCCAACCCTAAGCCCTTCCTTCCCCAAAATACATGAAGATATTTGACTGGGTTTGTTGGGTTACTAAGATAGGCTCACTCTGTTTCTGTCCCTGCTTGCTGCCTGGGTGCATTCAAAGTCGGGGCTTGGTACCTCAATCAGCTGTTGTGGAAACTATTTTAATGCCCCAAGGACAGCCCTGTGATATTGCCGCAGCGCACAACCAGCCCATGGAGGTGGCAGCTGCACTTCAGAGTCTTGTCTCGACAAGAAACGACCCTTTCTTGCTCATTTTCTCAAACAGATTTCAAGGGGTCAAGCATGCAACGCAGCCTGCGTGGTCCAAACCTGATACAGGAAAGTGATCACCAGGGTGTAATTACGAAAAAACTTGCTGTACTTCAGATAGAATATGGCTACGCAGGCAAGAGATGGACTGGCGATTCAAGGAATTCATTCTGAGGTGAGCAAATTAAACCTTCCAGACATCCGATCTCCGAAGCATCTGATCAGCTGGATGGCAGTGGAAAGTTAGCCCTTGTATTAATGCAGGCTGCTTTTCCAGTATAAGGCCGTATTAATTTAAGGATTTGGAAGATTGTGGGGGGCGGAGGGGGGAAGGAAGAAATTAAATATGGAATAAAAATTAAGTTCTTGCAAATCAACTAAAATATACCCAAAGTTACGCTGCTAAAACTGGGTATTTCTGCCAGACACAAAAAGCGGGTATTTTTCCCCACAAAGGCAGGGACTCGTATGGACACAGCTCTCCTAAGCACCCATCCTGCTTCCCAGGGCCAGGGGAAGCATTTGGAGCAGCAGGTCTGATTGCCCCTGCGGTGTCACCGACCTGGTCTAGCCATGGCAGGCACACTGCCATTTCCCGGCACTGCCACAGCTGCAGTTTTAACCTGCGCTCCGCCTTTGGCTTCGGACACACAAGCAGTGAAGCAAGGCAACCAGCTTTCAGTGGAGCTAAGGCAGAAAAGCCAAACAGAGAGCCATCAAGGTAATTCAAACTGTGGGACACCATCTTCCCCCTTCCATCTAATTGACATTAAAAAAATGAAAAATTAAATTAAACCCGCACATTCCCAGAGCATCACACTCAGCAGAGCGATGCAGCTGAAGTTCCCATAAATATCTGAGATCACTCGCATCCTCGTACCACACCCGCGCTCACTCACAAGCCAGGATCCGATTTATCAGGTTACAGAACACATCCTCAATATTCACCTTTGTGCACTTTTAATGTAACTCACAGCAAGCGCTGCCTTGCAGAGTAACCCCGCAATCTCCCGGTTTGCCGATTCTACCAGAAGTTATCTGGACACAGACTGAGCAAATAGCTTGCAAGCACCCCAATCAGCACAGCCTGGTTCCCGCAGAGCCGTATCTTCTGCTCGATTGATACGTTGTTAAACAAAGTACACGCTTAAAACAAAGTTTCTCCCACATTTTGGGGTTTTTGTAAAGGCTCTGGTGTGCAGGCTCCCTGCTGCTTAACACTGCTCCAGCTGAAACCCTCCCTTCCCAGCGACTGATGCCAAAGACTGTTCGCCTTTACCAAATTCATGTAGGACAGCTTTCCATCAATTGAAACAGCTCCTTGAGGTATCCAGATGAGTAAGAACCCGAACGCTGTTTTATTCAGGAACCTAGCATGCCTAAAACCGTGGCTGATGTCCGATGGAAACAAGATTTATGTGATTGCTTTGTATCCTGGGGTCACCAGTCATTCCTGAGCCTGGTGGCTGCTTTCACTCAAATCAATTAATCGAGTCAGAAGCAGGGATGAGAAGGAGTGCACATGCTTCGTGTTCAGGGAGAAACAGAAGCACTAAGAATCCAAGACCGCTTCAGACAGCGGCAAACCAACAAACCCACTAGACCCTGGGGAAGTATTTAGTTAGAAATCCGGCATCAGTGAGACCACCTTTCCTTCGAATTTCTAAATTATCCCTTATCAAATACACTAAAGCTGAAATCAGCCATCCAGCATAACCCAGATGTGACCCTTCATGTGGATGCACGCATCCGGATTCTGAATTGGGATAATGACATGACTGGTTAAGAGATTGAGCGGTTTTCTCCTCAGCATAGATCTTTTGAGTAAAGAGTTATTTACAGCCAGTAATATTCAGGAGTAGAACATGATTCTGTGCCCAAACTTTGCATATCATTTTCACAAGACTTAAAAATACTTTTCTGAATAGCTCAGATGTTCACTCTGTTCCGTGGCACTTCCAAGAAGAAGAAACAGGTGGGCTTCTGATGCAGTTTCAAAATTGCTGCATTATTAAAAATAGGTCTGTCTCGTTCCCTGTCTCTCAACACTTCTCACCAGCCCTTTGTTACACTGCAAAAGGGATTTGTTTTCCTTTCAAAGAGAAAGAGAAACGGGAAAGACATTCCTTACCTGGCCAAGGTACGCTTTTACTGCAAAATATTTGTGGACTACATTAACATTCTAGAGCAGCAGAAAAGTAGTAATTGAAAATTCAATCACAGTCCAAACAGGACAGGGCACAGCCAGAAGAGTCTGCAGCTTTAACTCTCACCTTCCCTTACGTCCACAATGCCGCTGCAACGCGGACTGGAGAAGAGCCTGCTTAACAAAGCAGGGCATATTTCATATCCCCGGTGGCGGAGCGAATTAAAGCCTACTCTGCATTCCTGCTCGGTGTCAAATATTTATGTCCAAGATCCTTTTACTTTTCTTGAGGAACCCAATACATGCCAGTGCTTCCCAGCGGGTTCTCTCTCTGACACACTCTGCCGAACAACACCGAGAGCAGCAATTGTGCTGGCTTTCTCGTTTGGCTGGGGATTTGCCAAACTCCTGAATTCCCTCGGAGTAACAGCTTCCCATGTTTTCCCCCAGTTGTCTCCTACAGATTTCTTTTGCCGTTCCCCTGCCCAGACCCGTTAATTCTCCTCTGCTGTTTCAAGGTGTGTTTTTCTCTCTACATGTACTCAGCAACAACAATTGCTGGGCTCCGTTTCCAGCATCAGAGAGAACTCAATTTCTTAATGACTTGTACTGAGGCTTCCAAGAGCACAGATACAAATACAGTGTTTTAAAAATCACTCCAAAATTATCCTATACAATAATTTCCATAACTGTTACTAATTGCTTTGAATCATGTATGGATATAGCTGTCAAGGGTGGCTGGGCTCCTCAGGTAGACATCGTTTCTATGCCAAAGCTGCTGGGGGTGGGGGCTGGGGGGGAAAAAAATCTGTGGAGAACAAAAGCTCATCTCCTGAGGTAGAGGACATGAATTGTCAAACCCATTCGCCTTAAATTATTAATTAGTAGTCAGTTCAAATAAAAAGAGAAACGTAACCCTCAACCCCCCTTCTCCCCCCACCACACACACACTTTGGAATTAATGTTTCACACGCGACAAATAAGATCCCTCACTGAAATAAGCTGCTTGACGCCAGAACAGCTTCGCCACTTAACATGCGATGGCAGAAGGAAAACCAGCCTGTGCGTTTGAAGACAAAGCAAGGGAAAAAGCTGCTCGCAAACTTGCTCGTTGCCCTTCTGTACCTATCTCGAAGGACAAAGATTTAATTAGGTCTAGTTCGAATCGCATCCCCAAGAGGTGAGGACCTGAGCTGAGCTATCCCACCTCGATTCCACAGCTTGTTTCTTAACTGGATTCCTGGCAAGCAGTTGCCACAGGCAGCACGAGCAAGTCCAGGACAGAAGCCTGCCCCGAAACCCTGGTGTCAGCATGGTGCTCCGAAAGGGTGGATGAGGGCTGCCTCAGGAACAAGACTAAGGTTCAGCGGAATTAATTCCGTCAGAGACCCGGACACCACTCAAATTCATCCTGGCCATAGCCAGCGAGGGGAAGTCGTGAACCAACTGGGGACCCCAGTAAAATAAAAAAGTTTGGCTCTATAACTCTTCAACTACTAAACAGTATTTTTTGTTTCTCCTGTTGTTTGACTGTGAACATGGTGCAATATTAGCATTATACAGGAACTTGTGAAATCAGAACTGTCCAGCTGGACAACTGAAACGCTACTAAAAATGTCACAAAACCCAACAGGTTATACAGTGTCACTAAGATAGTGACAATAAGCTGTCAAGTGACATCAGCAGCCTTGAAAGCTGTATAGCAAAAGCAATTAACCCCTTTCCTAATTGATAACTTTGGAATCAATAGTGCTGTTTATTGACATTTGATTAGATCGCATCCACATGCATCTTACCTTTTGTATTTTGCTTTTTAGACATCTTGGTGTGTTTGCTCTAATGTCCAGCTATACAGGACAGGGGGGGAAAAAAAAAACCCAAAAAACCAAAAAACCCAAACAGAGTCCTCGCCCTTGAGCAATGTAGCTGGCAGTTGCAATTCACACACCGTCTTGTATTAGTGCGGGAAAACGGCAGATATCTGGTTTGGGATGGCAAAATCCCAGCTGCGAGGGCAAATGGGGTCTGGAGTTGTCAGAAATCTGCTGACAGGCCAGCAGAGCACTACAGCTCCTTCCTCTGAAAAGCAACTTCTTGTCACGAAGCCTGACTGCAGCCGTTGGTATTGGTCTTTTCAGGTTCTGAAAAAGAAAGGAGGAAAAAAAAAAAAAAAAGAAATAAGAAAATTGCTACTGCACTAGCCAAGCCGTACCTTGAGTCTCCCAGCTTGTCAGAACCATCTTACTCATGCTTTTTAAGAGTAAAATTTGTATTTGGCATTTATGAAACTAGCTAGGAAAAAAAAGCAACATTAAATGTAAAGCAACAAGATCCCTACAGACTTGGTACAGTTTCAACAGGCTTAATTCAAAGCTACTGTAAGACGCTGTCACTTAAGCATGCAAGCAGTAGAAGCAGGGAGGTTTAGAACCCATCATTAAAACATTTACACAAATGCCAGCATTTACAGACGTAAAAGCTGGACTGAGAGTGTGGTTCCTACACTCGGTGACAACACTCATGGAAGCGTGAACTCTTAGATCTCTCATGTGTTAATGCAACCAGCATCCCAGCATCCCAAAATGCATACAAATTTTAAACGCTTTTGCTGTTTCAACAGAGCACGAAACACAAGCCTCCCGCAGTGAGACGGTGCAGGGGCAGCTCCACATGGCATTACATACGTGTATTTTCCTTGTGCTCCCGGTGCTCCTGATTTAAGGAGCCAGCAAAAGCAAGGGCGGCAGGCTCCACATCAAGTACGATGACAGGTTAAACAAAGAACAACAGGATACACAAGGTAAGGAAACAATAGAGACCTCTCTGCCACGGCAAAGCCGCCTAACCCCAAGGAAGGATCTGGCCCCCATTACAAAACCTCAAAGCCGCATTCACAATGGAGCGGGAAAAACACAAAAATTACCATTTCAATATGCAAAATGCAGGTAACTGAAGACACAAAATATGTTAGTAAACATCAGGAGACTTTGTACATTTTAGCAAAACCCACACACTCATGAAAATGAAACAACAGCATTGAGAAACACACGACTAATTTGCTCCAGAAATAATTAAAAGTTCACCTCCCGTCCACCCTGTTCAGGATTATTTTTTAGGGATATGGTTTACAAGTCTGAGGAATGCAGCAAGGCTGCAACAGAAGAACCGGCAACACTGTCCCAGGGTTCATCAACAGGGTCCTAACAAGCTGATTTTAATTTTAAACTAGACATTTCCTATCATTAGATTTTTCTTTTATTAGCTACACACGAGTTCAAAACTTATTTCTAACCAGTGACCGTAGCAATCTAAATCTGAGCCAGAGTCAACACTCGCTATCTGCACAAAAGACTGTGCAAAAGAATTTTTTACCTGCAAACAGAGTCCCAAAATGAGTGGTGGTTACAAACTCCTGCCTCACTGCCTTCAGCTCTCCAAATTAAATGCCTTCATTTGTTTTAATGCCTTGAGGCACTAAATACCACCCTCCTAAAAATTGTGGCATTTGAAACTCTGCTCAAAAATACAGAAGCCGGAGAATTTAGCGAAAGGATTAACCTGCTGTATCGGGATGTGCGTGGCCCCTGAGCTCGACGCCTGGAGACTGCCTGCAGGTCGAGCTCCAAGCTCTGCCGGCTGTGCTAGCGCGGGCGATGTGCTTTGGTTTGCACGATTACACCCAAGTTTCACTTCCCTGCCTGACTGCTTTGTGTCCTCAACCAGGAAACGCTCTGCAGGCAGCGCAGCCATCCAGCTGCCAGGAACCTCTGGTATCTCCTGTGATTTTAAGATAACGTTGGGCTGTGGAGAAGGAAAGTGCTCACGCACTGACCTAAGATAGCTGAGCTAAATGCCTTCGGTATATATTGCTCAGAGTTTTAAAACCAACCAACAAAAAAAAAAAAAANCTTCTGGGTAAAAAAAAAAAAAAAGAAAAAAGGACAAACCCACAACTGTACCTTAGAGTCATCTTTACAATTTCATTTCTTAAATAAAGACAAGCACGCTTGAATCCGGAGGGAGTGCGAAAATACACAGGTACTGACAAAAGCCTGTAACATCACGCTTGAGAATACTTAACGTGAACCCCGTCAAGTTGTCTCAAACGTAACTCATGAAACAAAGGAACACTTAAAAACTGCCTCTGCATGTACATCCCCAAAAAGCAAATGACTGCGAGAACACACAAAGTCTAGAAACAAGCTGTAAAAAACAAAAGTTGCCAGTAAAGAAGTTATCAGGAAATCTCAAAAAGACTGAAAAACACTACACCTCATCACCCAAGAAATATAGTTTTACCCACTTCAAAGGAGAAAAAAAAAACAATAATTAAGTCTTGGGGGGAAAAACAAGCAACATAAAGCAGAGATTCTGAACGGCTTTGGCAAGCTAAATTCTAAGCACAAATGTAGTAAAATAACGGACTGGAAACAAAACCCCACTGATACATCTGATGAGTATAAAATAGCAAATCTTTACTCCTTGATGATGCAATTAATATTTCATCCGATATGCCCCGTGGTAGGAATCTCGAGCCAGACAGTCAAAAGCAGCTCCGGCTCACGTCAGAATCGGGGTTCAGGCTGCTGCGTGACCTGCCTTTAACTCGGCATCTCTCGCAACAGATCGGCTGGAAATTTCAACACAGCTGTTAGCCAGGAACCTTAAACAGATCAGTGCGAGAGGGCTGTAAAACACACAGGCGTTTTTAAAACCCAAGTGGAAATTTCAAGACCGGTAAAATAGCAAAGGTTAATGCAAGTTCAAATAAACTCGTTATAAGCAGCGAGCTCCTACAGATAAGGGCAATATAAGGCTTATATAGCACACCGAATGCGTCTATAGAAACAGTAAAGCATCAGTACAAAACCGTCAAGAACTCTACCTGCAGGATTAACATAAAATATGGTAGTTCTAACAGAATTGACGGGGGAGCAATATAACCTGCAGAAACCCAACTCCCTCCTGTTACAGACAAAGCAACCAAACTCCTCCCAGAGCTGCCAGCGTTCAGCTGACGACATAAAACTTTTCCAAATCACACTGGAAATGCACATTATTGTTAAGTGCACAAATACCAGCGTATTCCAGCTCATTTAGAAAGAAGGAAAACACTCAAAATTTTACAGACAGCAAGTCAAAAAAGAAACAACTTCTAAATCCCCCACCCGCGGCATTAGCTCGCTGCACTATTCTTGCTCCGTCTAGACGGATTATTTCAGCAAACTTTGGGAACTCGATAGCTCCCTATCTGAAGGAAAAGAAGATAAACAGTGAGAAATTTGTCTGGATATTTTTATTAGTCTATGGAAGATGCTTTTGCTGAGAAATCGGGAGTTCTGAAGAATAAATAAATCTGCTTCTTGGGATGGTTTTTACCACAGTGGTTTCGGAATCTCGGGCAGACAGCACGGTGGGCTGTCCCCAGCCACCACCTCACACCCAGCTGGAGCATAATTCACAGCGTTCAGTAGCATCTGGCTAATTGGCTTTTGAGTTAAGTAGTCCCTTCCCAAGCTATTTTAATCGTGTTGATCAAGCACCGAAGAGTCATCTCTGTGAGTACACACAACAGCAGTTCAGTAGAATAAATCGTCCTGTTTGTAATTTATAAACATTCGCAAACAAAAATCCATTTTTCAAGACTCCAGCACCTCAGAGGACCTGGGTGTTTACCTATGGCACTGGACACCCCCCCCAACATGCTCACACAAGAAGGGAATTAACTCAATTTTATAGTGTGTCGTGAAAAAAAAAAAAAAGGTGACAATTACACTAGAAATTCAGGAACTTATTCTACCCATTATGGAACAAAACTTGGAGGAGCAGATTCTATGTGCCCACTTGCACACAGGAACACCCTGACAGCCCTGACTCACGGCACAAGCACAGCCTGTTTTTTCCCAGACCTCCGCTGAATCCCTGGGGAATTAATGCAGTCCCAAAGAGACTTGTGGGTTTTTTTCAGCAAATATACAGCAGACCAAAATAAGCCTGTTCGTCTCTCATGTTCAACAGATGCCTCAGTCGTTTCTGTTCGAAGAACTACCTTTTTTTGCCCTGAAACACACCATGAAACACATCAGGCCAATGTTTTAACCAAAGCCAGGCAGCTTTATTGCCCCACATCTGAAAGGAAGGAATCGTGCCGTTCAGCAGCGAGCACGACGCAAGCCCGACTGTAACTTGGGTTTTTTCTCCCCCGCTTCCCAAACAATCGGTTTTCAGACGCTCCTTCCACTGAACAATGGCTCCGGCAGAAGTCGCAGGGACGGAGGAGCCCGGCCTCCTTGCCTCTCCGAGCACAGGTCTGGGAAGGCCTTAACGCCAGCACCTACAGCCAAATCCCTGCCTGCACAAGGCAGCTTCTTTTTCTTTCCTGAAGTCCTTTCATGGTACCGGAGGAAGGATCGTAAAATTGTACAATACAAAGAACCATTTCAGGATTTAAAAAAAAAAAAAAAAAAAAAAAGATTCTCAAAATCACTTTTGGGGTGTGGTTTTTT
>VZTL01070255.1:0-16424 GCA_013400535.1 Scopus umbretta
TACAGGAAGCAGTGCAAGTGCAGAAGTGACCCCACCTGAGCTGGCTTTGGTGACCAGTATCTCCATGCAACACACCAATTTTCCTGTCCTGAGTGACCACCATAACAGACGGAGTTCAAAGTCATGGACTAAATAAGTTCAATTGACATTTTGTGGACATTTGTGGACATTTTACAAACATTTTACAGGGGTGGTCCATAGACTATGGGAATGATATCTGTGTATTGTATCAAAGGATGGGAAGCCGGGGGGTGGTTAATGAGGCTGTATTAGATAGTGTGGGACCTAAGCATGAGGTAAATGGTATGGAATAAAGGGTGGGGAATGTGCTGGTTTTGACTGAGGTAGAGTGATTACACTGGGGGTGCACACAGCTGGGACTGTTGACCAAACTCCAGTTGACTGACTCCAGCTGACTCCAGTTGACCAAAGTGATATCCCACCCCACCGGGGGGAGGGGAGTGAGCAAGCAGCTTTGTGGTGCTTAGTTGTTGGCTGGGGTTAAACCACAACATCATGATTAGTTTATTTCTCTAAGATTCTTTCCACATTTTTTGCATTCTTCCTTTTCTTAGCCAAAATATAAAAGGTAGAAAGACACTCGATAGGTGATTCTAGTTGAGCTTAGACTGCATGGCAGATATAGTTTTAGCATGTGTGGCAAATCCTGTGGTTCTGGTCTCCTGTGCAAACCTTGGTTGCATTCTGCCTCCATGGTTGGCCATGACCTGCACATGCACCATCCCTTTGTCCAAAAGGTTTGCCTTTGGAAGGAAACACTGGTACAGGGTCAGGGCTGCAGTGCCCTCCAGTAGGTTCCTGGGCTCCAGGGACAATACTGAGGGTACCTCCAGAACTCATCTACCCCACAGTTCAGACATAGACACTATCCATGTTAACAGCCTGATGCTTGTCACCGTCTTCAATTTTACTGAAATAAAAGATATTCCTGATTTCCACCAAGATGGAAAAATACTTTAACATTTTACTTAAAATTAAATTACTACAATAATTTCGGTAATATAAATCAGCTCTGCTAATCAGACTATTTTCCACAATCTTTCCACAAGAGGAATTTCATATCACTAATGTTATTCCTGTTTCTATCTTCTGGTTTTTTCCCTTAAGAAATCTACTCCTCCATCCTCATATCTTGCCTGGTTTTAAATTTCCTAATATTTCCCAGTAATCTGTGTTTCCACAATTCACTAGAATGTAACATTTTTATCTGTATAATAACTCCTCATGAAACACGAATACTACAAGTCAGGAAACACTTAAGGCATGTTGGGAGGTACACTGTACATGATATTTGGAATGAACCCAGTGAAACCAGAGCATCTTGCAGAATGAAGAAGTTCTAATACATTTATGCTTTGTCTACTATAAATCATTCCATTGATTTACTTCTACATGAAGAAACATGTAGAAACAAGGTAGCGTATATATGTATATATACACACGCCTTGCTAAAGCTACCTAGGAGGAAAGAACCTGCTTAGAAAGATGTAGTAGTTTTACAGACAGAAGACTATACAGAGCCTCAAAGGTGCAATAACTTGTCATCAGTATGTTTGTTTTTTTCCTACTATGAAATGTTTCTGTTAAACAAGAGAAAAACAAGAGTAGAATATCCCCAGGGCATGAATCACACCACCAACTGTTTCTCCACCAACTGCTATGTGAGAGAGCAGAAAAAAGGATACTTGGACCACATGGTGGTGCCCACTTAACATGGAAGTCTAGTACAATGTGAGATGATACATAGTGCCTTTGTATCCTGCATTTCCTCAGTGGAACCCTAAATCTTTGTCTTTCCCACATGCTCTTTCACCCTATGCTCCCTGCAACCTCCAGGTACCACTGACCACCACAGTCAGAGTGGTGACCCTCTCCTAGACCTAAGTGCACCTGTCTGGAGAGACACATGGTGCATGTGCAATTTTATCCTAGCCTTATCAATATACAATTTACACAGGAAATTATATGTTCAAGAACATCTCAGAGAACATAACAATAAACACCTTCTCTGCTTTAGAAGCAGGCATATTAACACAATTTAATTTGGTATGAAATTTCAACATCTCATATCAAGATCCTGAAGTTGTGGAAATGTTCTTTAAATTATTGCACTCGTTATCATTCTTAGAGCTATGTGTGAGTAAAAATAAGAGACATGTTACTTCATTCAACACAGAAATTTCATTTCAAATGCATGCATGTTCAAACACACAGCTCGCTCTTTTTCTATTTCCCTTAAGAGTTTGCCAGGGCATCCAAATAAAGTGACAGTGACTCAACATTTCACAAATCTCTCTTTCCATCTCTGTGTCTACATTTGACTTGTATGTATCTCTAGGACAAGGAGCAAAGGTTGAAATCTGAATCCTGCTTGCACTTCTGCTATTCAATTCCCAAGCTTAGGCTTTTGCCATTGATCTGTGTTGCAGAACCCACCACAATGGTATGTCTTAAACCAGCAAGCCAACTGCCTAACATATCTGTTTTTTGATCGTAGAAAAAGTGTGCCCAAACAACATATGTTGGACGTCACACACATTTCTTATTCAATTCCTTTTTTTTTTTTTTTTTAATCTCAAGGAAATGCTGTCATTGCTTCGACTGCTGTGAATGCAAAATAATCACAGATGGAAGAGCAACCTGAGTACACATTGTCTGTGATAGCTCTTTTTGATATGAAGTACCTGACAGACCTACTACCTACAGTAAGCACGTTTGCTTACCCCCTAACAACAACAGGATGGGTTTATGCTTTGACTGTAGTTTGAGTCAGCTCCTGATGCAGATAAACTGGTTTAACCATCTCACCTAAAAATGTGAAAATATATGCTTATTTTGACAGGAGGGAAAGAAAAAAATACCTGAAGTCTTCCTATGCTTGTGGATGTCTGGAATATTTAATGTCAGGTCAAATCTATTAAGGATAAATTTCTGCAAAATGGAGGGAAAAACATTAGGGTTTTCCAGTTCTTTGTGCTCTGAAGCATTTGACATTTGTGAGATAAAATGATTGTGACATCCTCAGCACTTTTTTTCACAGGCGCTGACAGTTCCATAGTAACTGGAAACGTAGTAAGAAATCCAAAACTTACATAAACATAATCACACAAGTCAGGCTGCTTCTTCCCTCAGTAGCTCTATGACTGGTGCCATTCATTGAATCTGTATCGTTTTTTGCTTTGAAAGTAGCCAGATTAGTTCAGGCTCCCTGTCATTGTCACAGAACAGAAAGATGGGATTGTATGATGTGGTGGAAGGGGTATTTCACATCCAGAGCTTAAAATTACTTCTAGCCATTCTTGTGTTGTTTCATGAGATCATGAAAACAAAATCTTTTTGAGGTGGTTTGTTTTTCCTGTGCTGTAAGGCAACACTTTCCATACTCTTATTTTATAATTACTACCACACACTGGAAGCAGCCACTAAAAAAGTTCATGCCATTCTTTACATCAGTTGTAAAAAAAGAAGCAGTAAAGTTTTTAACCAAGCAAAGAAGGACCTCTACAAATGATTAGATAGCCTCCGTAATCTAAAAAAATTCTATCCAGGGTGACTTTTATGTCCTTTACTGCTCTTTCTCTCTCCTACCCACTTCGGAAAGATAAACAAAACAGGTAGAGCAGATCATTCTGATTTTCTTTCCGATTCCCAGGTAGGTTAGATCCACACACAGTTCCAGCTGCCTTAAACACAATGACAAACCTGCATCTCTACCTGTTGTGTGAATGAAGACTCCAACCAACAATTCTCTTTTTGAATTAGGACCAATACTTTTTGGATTTTGGGACAGCAGCTTTCTACCCCTTCTTCAAGGGTTTCCCTTTTGGCTGTCTCACCTTCTACTTTGCTCCTTCCAGTTGCTGCTGTGATCTAGATAGTCTGCAGCCTCTTGCTTTGGGCAGTAGTAATCCAACAGTGCTTTTGTCCTCCTTGGTCCTCATTTAAACAGCCAAGCCAAAGAAAGTACTTCTTCTCACTCTGGTTCTGGCTAGAAAATAGTCTTGGCCCTGTCACCCAGTTTCAAACTCTCTTCAATAAGGTAACTAAGAAGTTACTTAAAAAGGGAACTAAGAAGTTACTTTAAAAGGCAATTCATTCTCCCTTATTATTCTCTATGGGATTCTTCCACAGATTTCCCTAAGACCATTATCCCAACACTGGTATCCATAGACCCTGTTATATATTTGTTTATATACTGCCATGCACCTCTTCACAGAAAAGGAGGTATGACTCCCAGAAAACTCTTCATAGAAACTGTCATCTCTGCCTAATTTTTCATGTCTGAAAGAAAATAATCCCAGTAATCTTCCTAAAGGTTTGACATTGCGTATCTGGTGAATCAACACAGTGGCAAGCTGATGGAGTTGTCCCTTTCTGAATGACTAAATATTGCCTTACACTATGTGATTTGTAAAGATTTTAAGTAGGGTTCACATGTTTCTGGTTCCTTCTGGAATGAAGCTATTACTGTCAAAGTGTGCTAAACATCTTTAAGAAAAGGTGTCAACTAGCTTTTTCAATAACATATGTAAGATTGTTCATTCATTGTTTGCCACAATGGAGCAGACATTTGAAAAACATTTTGTATGTTTACTGAAACTCATAGGGAAGGACATTAGTCCATACCACTTTCAGTTAAAACCAGGAAACTTAAGATTGGCATAAGAATGAATAAAGACACAAAAAAATTGTTCTCGCACCAAGCATGCTAGTATAACATCCAAATGACTTTTATGAGTACTTTAAAGTGTTTGCTTTCTTGCCCTTCACCCACACAGAATCAGGTGTCATTTTTGTTTGGGATCTGGGTTGGTTTTGTAACAGGCAGACCTGTTGCTAGGCATTTCTGTATGAGAGAGGGCAAGTTTAAAGAAACATGTCATGCACATGGAGAAGAAGTGGCAAGATGAATAATGTGGCATATATCCTGCAAAATCCATTAGCGGAATTCTGCTAAAGGGGAAAAAAAAAAAAACAAACCACATTGACATCAGTGTGAGAAGACACAGCAACTACCAAAAAAATATAAGCAATGCCCTGTGGGTCAAACCAGTGGTAGATTGGATCCAACATTACCTCCAAAAGTAGCAGTAGGAGATGCCTTATAGAAAATGTACTCAAGCTTCACTGTTATCTGTGATCCGTTCCCCTCCTGCTCTCACAGCATTCCCAGTCACTGGATTAGGGATGTTTTTGTACAGCACATTCCCTTTAGTATCTATTTATGGACTGGTTGTCCAAATAATTAACCTTCACTCACAGACATAGGCTTCACTGACAGCCTCTTAACTGCCATCTCTACCAATTTCTATGAATGCCCTGAAGGCAAAACTATCCTTATCACAGCAGTAGCTCTTCCTCCTCCACCAGCCCACAGCATGGTACCAGTGGCTCTTACATACCCATCTCCAGTCCTCTGAGAAGCCCTGCCTTGGCCTGTCCTGTGGCTTTACTCTCTGCCCACTAATGTGATCTCAGCCTTATGCAGTGGCTGAAGAGGAGAGACTTCAAAAAGACCGATCAGGTCTTCTGGCTTCCTCCAACTCTCTGTTTTATAGAAGACCTTCCACAAATGCGAACAACTTTGTGCTGTCAGGTTCCCATGCCTTTTCCCACTCAGGAGAACAAGACCTACATCAGTGCTTGATGGAGGTGAATCAAAAAGATGGCTGTTAAGCAGCAGCTTTTTGCCCATCTCTCAGTTCATTATTGTTGTCTACTCCTGAAGTCTGTATACCTCAAATAATTCTTACAGTCCCACCAGCAGGATCTGAGATTAAGTTCTGTGCCAGTCAAGTGTATAACAAGTATAAACATACTTTCCCTCTTCATTGATGGATGCAAGAAAACATCTCCTTTCTAGCTTGTGATGCTGTGTTCTGGATAAAGAGCTTATTCAGGTGAAAAAGCACTTCAGCCTTTCCCTCTCCTGATGTCCAGCAGCAGGGACCCAGGGACCCAAGGTCCATCATGTAGCGTTCCAGATCAGAAAAGCATTTTTAAAATGTTTTTTCAAAGTCTTCCTACAAGCAAAGGCTTGAAGTACAAACCACTCTGAATGCATTTTATGAACAGCATGTTTCAAAATCTCATCTAAACACAGGGAAGGTATTAAACAAAGAACCTTACCAAAGCAGGCAGACAGATTTTTTCAGAAATTGAACACTTAAAGAAAAGGACAAACTGGCAAATAAAATAGGTCAATGACCTGTACGTGTACATACTGATACAATCTCCTTATTTTTCTTTTGATACAATTCAATGCTTCAATTGAGTTTTAGATTTACTACTGTAATAAGCAAAGTACTGGAATAAAAAATAAGTTGGGCATGTTTATTTATCTAGTGAGATGTTATACAAACATGGGTCTAGATCTAGGCTACTGAAAAGAACACCCAAAGAGGCCTTGGGAGATCTGAATCTTCCCATTCATTTCTGCTACTTTCTTTGGCATCATGAGGGATGATCATAATTTTGTCGCTTACAACACCTCCTTTTCTCTTGCTTTGAGGAATTCAGTAATGTTCATATCCATCCAGGATGGTATTCAAAATACCATTTTCTTCTCTTCACTTCCCCTAACATTTTTTCACTGCATCATGTAAGCTAATTCTGTTTACTTTACAGGCTCTTCACAGTATATCAGTGTTTTATCTACCATTTCTGATTCAGCAACCCTTGAGCTCTATTGGTTTACAAACCCAGTCCCCATAACCTATTTGTTTTTTTTTTAAGCAGGAAAGGCTCTGTTCAGTTTTGGAGGATGCATCAATAAACGTCTGAATAGATGTGCCAGCTTTCCTCAAAGCTTTATGTCCCAAATCTCATTTAATGTGAGGTCTTCAGAAATATTGATAAGTGCATTTTGAAGGCTGCCTGTTGTGACTGTCTCACTGATTCTGTTCTTGGCACAAATGCGGTCTTTTAGTAATGCACACAATCATATAAAAATTAATTTGTAATAGAAATTCCAAGTTAATTGGCAATACAAACAGTCAGAAGTTCAAGTCTGAAAAATAAATCAATTATCTTCTTCAGTGAAAAGTAGTGTCAAGCAGAGATTATAACTTGAAAGTATATTTCCTAAAAGAGTATAATGAATGATTTTTTGCCTACTTTCTCCAGGTTGAACTGTAGATGTGATTATAAGCACCACTTTTTTTGTAAGCATAGCTCAAGGAACTTAATTTTTTCATCAGTATTCTAGACCATATCAAAGGTGGATATGACTTTCCATCTCCATTTTTACAGACAAAGAAACTACAGCAGAGGAGAAATGTTTCCCGTCCAATCACATGGCAGAGCAATCATAGAATCATAGAATCATTAAAGTTGGAAAAGACCTCAGAGATCATCTACTCCAACTGTCAACCCAACAACACCATGCCTACTAAACCATGGCCCAAATTCCCACATCTACACATTCTTTTAATACCTCCAGGGATGGCAACTCCACCACCTCCCTGGACAGCTTGTTCCAATGCTTTCCTTTCAGGAAAGGAATTTTTCCTAATATCTAATCTAAATCTCTCCTGGAGCAACTTGAGGCCATTTCCTCTCATCCTATTGCTAGTTACTTGGGCGAAGAGACCAACACCCTCCTCACTACACCCTCCTTTCAGGCAGTTGTAGAGAGCAATAAGGTCTCCCCTCAGCCTCCTCTTCTCCAGACTAAACAACCCCAGTTCCCTCAGCTGCTCCTCGTAAGACTTGTGCTTCAGGCCCTTCACCAGCTTCGTTGCCCTTCTCTGGACACGCTCCAGCAACTCGATGTCCTTCTTGCAGTGAGGGGCCCAAAGCTGAACACAGCATTTGAGGTGCAGCCTCACCAGTGCCGAGTACAGGGGCACAATCACTTCCCTACTCCTGCTGGTTGCAGTATTCCTGNCCCTGGATCCTCCTTCCGGCCCTTCTTATAGATGGATGTCACTTTGGCAAGCCTCCAGTCATCTGGAGCCTTCCCTGTTAACCAGGACTGCTGATAAATGATGGAGAGTGGCTTGGCGAACTCTCCACCAGCTCCCTTAGTACTCTCAGGTGGATCCTATCCAGCCCCATAGACTTATGAGTGTCCAGATGGTGTTACAAGTCGTTAACTGCTTCCTCCTGGTTTATCCTGCTCTCTGTCCCAGTCTTCCAGCTCAGGGGGTGTGGATACCCTGGGGAGAACTGGTCTTGCTATTAAAGACTGAGGCAAAGAAGTCATTAAGTACCTCAGCCTTTTCCTCATCCCTGGTGGCAATGTTTCCCCTGCATCCAATACGGGATGGAGATCCTCCTTGGCTCCCTTTTGCTGCTAATGTGAGGGTCAGGAACAGAAGCTCTGTCCCGGGAATAGCTGCTTGTTCTCTGCCTGCTGTGTCGTGCATCTTCTCTGAGATATATCAGTATTGTTGTTGTAGAGCATGAGTGCTAGATAGGATGGATGTCTTCTAACTTCAGATATTGAATATGCCATAAATGTCATATAGAAGGGTCTTTCCAAACCAAAGGTATTTCTTAAGAACTAAAATAAATATATATATATTTGCTCTCTGAATAATGAAAATTTGATTTGAGCTGGCTATGGTTTTTTCTAAGAAGAAGAAAGTGAATATTTCCTTGGACATAGTTCTTATTTATTAGGTGTGTCAGGCTGAGGTAAAAAGCTGCCAGCAGTATAATCTGACATAACTGAGTAAAACTACTGAGAACTTCCAAGTAATCCTTTTTAAGCACTAGTGGCTTATTTTCATGCCCAAGCTTATTGACGGATTTACCTGGTAAGTTCATAGTACATTTTGGACTACATTTTTTTTTCCCCCCCTTCAAAAAACATTGAAAAATTAATGACTTCAGCATATTACAGACCATAGAGGACAAAACTCTGATACTGGTAGAGATACAGTCACCAAAGAACTTATTTGTTTTACTTGATTTATTGTCTTATATCTGCAAGATATATGCCATTCCCTGAATGGCTGGGTTTAGAATTAGGTAAGCAAAACCTAAAGACAGTTTTCTTGGCTATAAAATAAGCAGTCAGAAAAAAACTCTGGGGCTTTTGTAGATGAAGTGCTTGAACTGGCAACTTGTGTTGTTACTTCTGGAACAAACCTGAGCAGCAGGGAAGACTGGCTGTAAAGGTATTACGTATTCTAACAAATAGTGCTGCATATTGCATTACTAACAATTGCCATTAAAAAGGTGTCTATAGTGGAGAAGGAAGGGTAGATCACTGTGGAAGCAGGAGAATTTAGCATCTGTCAGAGATTAAGGGCCACGTCTTCTGAAGGAGGTAAGCTAAAGGATTTCTTATTTTTAACAGATTTCTGAATTTAAAATATATAACTTAATTTGATTTTTTTTTTTAATGTCATAAGTTCAGATTTAGTGATCATCAAGGTGGAGGTCTCCCAGGTCTGACCACACAAGCTCAGTTACACTCCCAGGGTGATTAACAAACAGCCATGTTTTCCAGTTAAATATCACAGGGTGTGGTACCTGTATGCTGTAGTAAGCACTACACTTCTCACCATGGAACTAGAAATGGAACTTATTGAAGAGAAACAATGGCACATTGCTAAAAGGCCACAGGTCTGGATGTGCACTTCCATTGCCACTTACAAAAGGGGAGAGAAACTATTCCAAATCATAGCCGTCCCCTTACGCCTTCAGCCCTTCTAGTTTCTCTAGTTGACCAAAAGTGTCAGGCAGAGGCAAAGGCCGAAGCCCTGACCACCTTCTAGCCCTAAGACCCCACTCCCATCAAGTTCATCTTAAGAAGTGTAAATATCCAATAAACTCAGCACTGACAAAAGCTCTCTTGGCTTCTGCCAACAAAGCCCCTAAAATCTCTCTCACAGGATCTCTGTTGGATGTATATGAACATCTCCAACACTCTGTGGACCCTCAGAGGGATGTTACTAGCATCACAATCTTAATGTTATAATAATATATAACTAGCTGCAGAAAGGTTCAGCTTATACAGTGTGATAGATTTTTTCCCTCTTTTAATATTTTAACTAGATGAGTGTTGGCTTCTTCAGCACTAAAGAGCCATGGGGATATTTAAAGGTGCCCACACACATGAAGACAAAGCATGAAGCTGTCTTGTGTTTAAATCACCAGGCAAAGCAATTCACATATGCTGCAGCATGAGAATTCATCTTATTGAAGATCTTGGAAATTTGGAAATTAACTTGTTCAGTGTTTCATGTAGACATGAAGCCATGAACGGCAGCACTCAGGAGTTCAATTTTTGCTGTCATCATTTTCTTATCCATGAAGTTCAAATAGGTACCTAAAGACAAGGTAGTGGGTTTGTGCCGATGTAATAAATCAGTTCAAGAGAGGATGAAGAGACATTGGGATATTAGGTAGAGTCTACATCTTTCAGTATTGCTCCTCTCATGAGGGAAGCAACGACACATGCTTTCTTTGGTCTAACTGATCCTTAATATTATGTTATTTTCCATGATAATACTTTAACATTTCCCTTCAGCTTCATTATGAAATGCTTGAACTCTTTACTAATCACTCAGTGGGAACACAGGTTGAGAAGCAAAACACAGTGAATTCAAACTCAGAGCTTATTTATCCACTCAAGTTTTAGGCTATGAACAAAGCATATAATATAGCATAGGAAGTTCACTGTCTTAAGCATTAGTTTCTTTTGGAATATTGTATTGAGTCATTTGAACTTAATGTGAACTTCTAAAAATCATTTTAATTTAGATACAGTAACAGATAGCTCTCCATTGCTTACAAAAGAAAAGCAAAGCCCAACCCTGAAGACCCTGAAATGAGTCTGTTGCAATTACTTGAGCTATGGATCCTATCCAGCTAGTCCCCCACCCCTTCGCTTCAGTAATAGTAGCCAATTAATTAGCTTTTACAGTGTTGGTTTTGTTGCATTTTGCTTGTCCTGATACACAATAATAACACCAGCTGTGTTGATGAGCACAGTACTGCATGATCTCAGGTTCAGCTTTTCACTTTCTGTTGTACAACTGAAAGTACTGTTTGGATTCACAGTGCTAAACAGGTATAAACTTTTGGACTTATAAGTAAATAATTTTTAAAACATTATTGTATTTAATTTTTAAATTCATATTTATCCATGAGGCAAGACTGGCCTGATAACTATGTCCTTACTGTGTGCCAGGATGACATTTTCCTCCTCAAAATGACATCAGATTAGGCTTAAGTGTCAGCTTTTAAAACAATTCTTTTCCTGGTACTTGGTGGTTTGCATTGTATTTAAGGTACTTAGTCAAGTAATACTTTAAACAAAGTATAAATTAATTACCTCTCTACTTTAAAACTAAATGTTCTGACAAGCTAGGTAGGATGCAATACTTGTAGAATTGTTTCTCATTTTGCACAGTAAAAGATGGGCAGCAAAGATTTACATACATAGAAGACAGTGTTTAGACACACTTCTACTGAACAGGCATTACTTTTGCAGTACTTTTTCAGCTAAAATACCAAAACTCTAAACGTTTATCAACTTCAGATGACTTTCCCCAAAGCACTAACTTCCATTCCAAGGTTGGGACATAAACATAATTACGTTGCAATAAAAACAGGGGTCACGTAATCACATTGCAAACATTACAATAAAAACTGTGTCATACATGTCTCCTGACAATTTATACAGCACTTACAGACATGACTAGGTTAACTGTTAACAAGTGTTCCGCTTGAATCTCACGCAATGCAAAGAGGCAGGTTTCTCTTTTTCTTTTTTGTTTTGTTAATCTTCAGTCTCCTTTCTTTTATGAAATGATGCCAAAAATCTGTTTGTTTAGCTGCTTGCATGATTCTTTAAATTCCACTCAGTAAACTTTGCACATGGAAAAAGTGTAACATTAAAGATGATTGTTATAATATCTCTGCTGTGCATCTAGCTCATCTCATCTGTTTCATAGCTGTATCACCATGTCTTGCATTTTCTGCTTAACTTGAAAATAAAGCATCTTTATCTGTTAACATTGCTTTATTACTCCCCCTCTCCCAGTGGCTTATGCTTCAGCTTCCACTGTCAGTGTCCAAAATGAAAAAGAAATAATGCAATCCCTCCTCCCCAGGACACAAGCCTTCTTCTCTTACATGTCCGTTCTCATCTTCAGGTCTGCTGTCAGTATTCCAGATGGGTAAAAAGTGGAAGTTACTCATCATAGTCTACCAAAATGTTAGGGTGCTCAACAGAACAAAGCACATACTGGGTCCATCCATGATGATCCACAACTTCCTTCAGCCCTTGTTCACTTTTTAAATAGACAATTAAATAGCAGCTAGAATTTTATAAGTTATTAAATCCATTTTCTTTCAATAGGGTCTGGTTTAGATATTTTGAGTTGGCACTTTTGTCTGGGATCTTTCAACAATACTAAAATTCTTTTCTATTAGATGGGGGGAAGGGGCAGGGAAGAGAACATGCAGAACTATTATTCCATCGTATTTCAAGGACCAGCTGTGACATGAAAATAAAGGGTGGGGACAGGATCAGTAAACAGTCTTTCATTTCTCCTGCAAAGCAAAACACAATTAAAACCAGAAACTAGAGCTGGTGAGAAAGGGGGAGGGGAGTCAAAGCAGAAACGGGAGAGGGTGCTACTAACAAATTTTTTTAGGTGTTGCTTATAAAAAACTAAACCAAAGATCTGAAAACAGCTTTTAAGTGGAACTGGGAAAGGGAAATGGTAACAGTAAACAAGAAGCAGACTCCATAAGATTAATAAAGGCTGATAAACAGGTGCTTTATATCCCCTGCAGAAATGGTCTCCACAGGGATCATTTGTGTGAGGAACTGCTGTTCCTGCCCAGGATGTCTCCTCTGGTTGATCTGCTCTAGCTGGAGAGGAGGGCAGGAGTGCATGCAGACCTGGATGCTCCTTCTCCTTCCCCCACAGTATCTCTTTGAATGTGGGGCTCAGCAGTTCCTCAGAGGGAAGGACTCAGATGCAGCAGGTCTCTGTGTCCAGGACAAGGGTGGCCTGAACTGAAACTCTGTTTTTTTATGCTGATACACAACTACAGCATAAAAATAAGAAGGTGCTGAGCAATGAAAGACCCCATCACTGATCTGTGTGGCCTGAAAACACATCATGAGCACCTTCCTAGCCCTGATAGGGAACAACCTGTTGGAGGATTGGCACCTTGGTTGCCTAAGGGACGCTCCCGTCTTTACCTGGCTGGAGGGCTCTGACAGAAGAGAGCAGTTCTAATCAGTGAAGGTAAAAGAAGACCCCAGCATGTGCTGGCTTCTTTTCTCAAACAAATCTTCTAGCCATCCCTAACATACAGGGAAAATGTCTGGGATTAGTATGGATGACGTGAGGCCAAGCTCTGCTACATCTTATCCTGAGAAGTCATTTCAGCAAGAGAAGTGGGCATCTTGTTATGCTCCCTTTCCCTGGGCAAGGCTACCCAGGAGCAGAGGTGTGAACTGGTTTCTGCTGGCTGCTGTTAGGCATCAAGGAAAATCTAAGATGAAATGAGTGGAATTCAGCACACAGAATCATCTGTGTTGGCAATGCCCAAAATCAAGGTATCTTGCTAGGAAAAAAAACAGGGTAAGGAAGGAAATGCTACAAGCACAGATAACACAGAGCACGCAAGGCAAAGGCAGCTTTGTATTCCCATACTTTCGATTTTATCATCATAACATTTGCATCCTCGATGGCTCCCAAGTTAGTTTTCTGAAGCATCTCCCCCATGTGGGGACAAACCCGAGATGTCTGTTCCTTGCTCACTGCCACTTGGCTAGTGGCTCTTGTTTCTGGAAGAGGAGCTGCACACAGTTTGGCTCAGGGCACTTGACACATCAGTGGGAAAAAGACCTCCTTATACAAGACAGTGGCCCTTTGAAGTGATTCTTCATTCCTTCCACTGGCCGGAGAGGAATTTGGGGGGGTGACACCAGCTGACCAACCATGCTTCGAATGCACAGAAATACACAGCAAATTCCTCTGAGACTGAGAGCTGCACTTGGAGAAATCATCTCTCACTGAATGCTCTTCTGTCCAAAACCTTGTTGCTAGCACATTTCCAGCACTCAGCAAGGCTGTTCACAAAATAATGGAGGAATTCAAAACTGTGGTTATGTGAGCAAGGCAAGCTGATGACACCAAGCAACTGGCATAAGGATAAAGAAGAACTTTTGTAGAGGGATTAACAAGATGATGGTCCTGAATAGAAAACTTTCAAATGATGTCCTTCATAATTCAGAGTTTTAAGCTCACTGCCAAGTGTTCTGACTCTCAGAAAGAGAAGCCACAGTGATCCATGATCTTCTCTCACTGTCTGTACCCTGCAAGCCCATTCATGTCACCCCACTGTCCCCCAGCAGAGCCTAGTTACTTGTGCTTTACTGAAGCACATCTCACAGGAAGGCAGTTTGTCTTCATCTGAGGACACAAAGAAATGTAAAGCCTATCACTTCTCTTGTTACCTAATCTCAGCTGCTCTTACTTCACTTCAAAAGGCACGTGCCTTGTTTCCTGTTTGAATTTATCTGCCTTTGGCTTGACAGCATCTGTGTTATGGCTTTGTCTGCTAAAGAGCCTTGTAATGCCTGCTGTTTTCCAAACATGCTTATGCACCAGTCAAGTCACTTGTAAATCTTTCAGTAATTAAAAAAGATTGTACACTGTACTATTTTCCTGTCCTGCTCCCATTTTTTAGACTCTTCTTTCAAATCCAGTGCCAAATCTGCAGACCAAATTTCAGCCTCTTTCTCACTGATATAAAGCACAAAAGTAAGACCATTTCCTTACTCTTACCACTCTGTCTTTTTTTTTTTTTTTTTTTTTCCCAGTACCATCAAGGTGGAAAAGTCACATCACTTTATGGTTTGTCTATTATCATCCCTGAATCTACAACTGGCTGCCAAACCAGTTCCCTATTTGTCTGATAAATTACCTAACATGGTCTTAGATAAACAATTTTCAAATAATACTTTGTGCAAGTCCAGGGTAATAAATTTTCCAGATTATTCTACCTGGAGCCTTATCAGTTTATCACTCTGCCAGTCATTTTTATGCTAACTGCAGCACAAATAACAGCTCACGACAAAAATGTTTTGTCACTTAGCAAAGACAACTCCATAAGCCCTTCATTGTATACCTTGAAAAAGAAAGAAAAACACAGCTGAAACCACAGCACTTGGACAGTAGTGAGAAAGCGGCTAGTTACTACTTCCTTTAATACAAAACCCAGGTAACTAAATGCTATGAATGCTATGAGGAATATAAGCAGGCTTGGTAACATTAAGTTTTGTTGTTAACACAGATATGAGTTTTAATTCTAGATAGGATTAGAGCAATTTTTTGAGATCATCATGAAATATGAGAGAGAAATTAGGAATAGATATAAGCTTATTCAATTATTCTTTTCAAATTAAATATCTTTTTCAGTTTTGTTATGGATTCCCTCATTATTTTTCTGAAAAAGAAAAAAGAAGTGGGGAAATAGTATATTAATGGAAGGAGCTATCTCATCTTGTCAGAGAACAACTTCTTATGCATTCCAACTACAGTACCTTCCTTTTCAGCCATAGCAGAGGATTCTTTTCTTTCAGGCAGTTCTAATTGTCAGTTTTAATGGACTTTTTGTAAACACTGACCTCAATTAAAACTCTTGAAGAAAGTATTCCTTTAGCTATATGGGCCATTAGAATCTGAACTCAAATCCGGATTGGAGTAGCAGTTTGCAAAAGCCTTGTAAACAAGTGTCAGATGAGGCTCCAAATTTAAATTTAGGAAGTACATAAAGCACATAAAATGCAGAGCTAAGCACTCTTCATGTGTGTCTTCTGAAACTTTTCTTCAACTGTCCTAAAGCTGTGTTCTTTGCAAATGCTCCTTCCACGTTACATCTTGAAGACAGCTAAGTAACATTAAGCTGTAATTGAAAACAAATTTGGTTTGTTTAGTCTACAGAAGGGAAGCCTGAAGGAAGACCTGATAACAGTCTTGAAGTAGAGAAAGGGCTGCCACAAAGAGCAAAGGAATAGTCTGTTCTTCATGTTCTTGGAGAGAGGACAAGCAGAAATACACTCGAATTACAGCTAGAGAAATGCAGGTTGGATATCAGGAAAACCTTTTGATCTGTAAGAATCACTAGGCATGGGAATAGATTGCCTTGGGTGATTGTGAAATCTCTGTCACTGGGAACTTCTAAGGAGGGGTTAGACAAATGTTTGCCAGGGGTGGCAAAGGCAGAGTTGAATTCTTGAGGCTGAATGGAGGCTACATAATGTCCCCAAACCTCTGCAAACTATTTTCTATGATAATTTCCTTTACTCTGCCCATTTGTATGAGGGATTTCTGCTTATTTATAGAAACTCACCAGTTCCATAAATCATTTGAAATGTATATTTATTCACACACTTGCATAAAGAGAGAGGAGTAAAAGAA
>VZTL01070259.1:0-15922 GCA_013400535.1 Scopus umbretta
CTTGGCTGCTTGGACAATTTCTCCATATTCCTCCATGGCTATCTGTCCTTGCTTTCACCCTCTGTAGGCTTCCTTTTTATGTCTGAGTTTGTCCAGGAGCTCCTCGTCTACTCTCTGTCTCACTTCTCCCCTTACTCCTTTGCTTCAGCAAATATTGGATATGACCAATAGTTATAGACCCAAGTAATTCCAGTAACATGCGTATGAGCAAACAATTTTATTCCGTAAGTCACGTGACTTTATAGTAACTCACATGGAGAGATGCAGCCAATCTTACCATCCTGTTTACAATGCATATATTTTAACACAATGGAGGCAGCTCATTAGAGGAGAACACAGATCTGGGTTCTTCTGCCACTTGTTAGGGTTGTTCCTCCAAAGCCAGAAGGAGGTGCTGCTCAGGTCCTGTCAGGCCTGAACTCCCAGCCCAAAGAAAAGGCACCACACAATGATCTGAATTGTTTAAATAACGTACAACAGAACCAGATGTACCTGTGTTCCTACTAGTAAAAAGGGAACATTAGGTGCATATTCCTTCAACTCCGGTACCCACTCTTCCTTCACATTTTGAAATGAAGCAGGGTTTACCACTGAGAAGCAGATAAGGAAGACATCGGTCATAGGATAAGATAAAGGTCTCAGACGATCATAGTCTTCCTGAGAAAGAAAAACTCTGTTATCTGCAATATTAAATTGTTGCTTGTATTTTGTTAATTTTAACAGTTATATGCAGAAACTGTATTCATATTTCGGGAATTTTGTTGAGGCAAACTTTCTGACCATTTACGACTATTCCGGGTTAGTTACTATGGCTGTTAGAGCAAAATCTGCATATGAAGGTAAATATATATGAATATAAACATTTTGAAAAGTGTGTTAATACTGATAGAAACTTACTTCTGTACAACAATATACAGAAGACTACCCTTTAAAAGTTTTCACTTAAAGGAAAAAAAGGCTTATGGTTCAAACATGCTTGCAGATCAAAGGTTAGCATTTGTTTGACTAAAGAGAAATAAGCAGACGTGACTGCTATAGAGCCATCCAGGGTATACAAAGCTAGGCTAGATTAAGGCTGTTTAATGCATTTAAGTGATCTCTTTTGGATCTTATGTAGAGGTGATATTTAAGGCTCTCCTAGGAATTTTCTTTCTGTCTCTTAGAAACCTTACTGTCCCGTTGCTAGTAATCGGGGCAGATGAAGTAAGGATCAGAAGGGACCTCTTTTGTCCAGACTCTGCTTTCTGTAAGCAAGCCCAGCAAGGACTGGGAAGGAAGAGTAATTAAGGATCAAGAACACTATCAGGGGAACATTAATGCCCTTTGAGGGGCGGGGGGGAAGTTAGGGTGAGAAGATTATTATTTAGGTCATTTAGAGCCATAGCATTTAAAGCCACCAGTCCCACTGCCAGGGCATACAATACTGTGGCAACAGCGGTACCTCAAAGCATTGTCCCTGTTGTAAAATGGAGTTCTCTCTAGCAAGAGAGAAAGTGGGTTTTGCCATTTCTTTTAGCTAAGAGCAGGAGGGAACATGTGCCAGCTTCTCTCTGCAAGGCTTCCTTTGGTCTATGGCAGTGAACCAATGCCTTACCATTCCTACCTTAGGCTATTTTTTATTTTTTTTTAACATAGGTAACTAAGACTGAGCCCAGGCATTGCAGAGGCAGTGAAGAATGCTGGGTTTATGCCTTCTCTTCCACAATAAACACCAGTTTATTATGGCTCCACAGCAGCCTCCCTCTTTCCCGTGTAAGCTCACCATCTTAATTACATCTCACAAATATTGCAACAATTTGTTCATTAAATGTAGAGACAGAAATGTAATTCAACTCCATGTTTGAAACGAGGCAGCAAATTAAATTTTTGTTTCCTTGGCAACAGTCACGTTACCAAATTATTAACCTATAGCTGCACCCTCAAAAAAGCCCTTCACTGATTAATTGTTAAGTTTTAAAGATGCCGTCACTAGAATTTCAGAAAACGTGTGAGAAGTTCCTCAGAACAGTCTCTGCTACACCTGTCTTTTCATTTGGAAGTCAACAGCTATGGGAAGAGGGCTGTTATCCTGGTCATGAAATGCAGAAAAGACAAGCACTGGGGGAGATTCTGCACTAGCAAAGAGGTGACCGTTGGACAGTGCTCTTCAGTGTCTCTTTATACCATATACTTATTTGTAATCAGTATTCTCATGTGCCATTTTGATTATACACTCCACTGCCAGTCTTGTATACTCTACAATTTCATCAATTAAGCTAGAGCATGCTTAGCTGTAAACATGGGCTCCCAGTTTCACAACAACAGTAACTGGCACTGCTGTGAAACTAGAACATTTGACAGGCCTTTCTGAAGATCAGTTGTGTCCCTGCTAGTGTCAGGCTCCTATCCTGACTCAAAAGGAAAAAAAACAGTAACAGTGTCGTTTCCACATCTGTGGACGTTCATCATAGAAAGCAGAAATAACTTTAAGAACATCACAATAGCAACTTGAAACTATTCAACATTCAATTTTTTTTTTAAGCATGTATTTTATGTTTCACTTCCACAACTGACTATAGTTAGATCCTGCTTAGGGTTGCCACTCTGTTTTCTGGGGTGGAGATCAAAATCCTAAAAGAAGCTTCCCAGCTGCAAATTACACTGGTCCCTGGAGTACAAAATCTGCACGCAAGAAAACACAGGCAGACCAGTCGGCTGCTCTCAAATTCAGCTCTACTAAATCATATGTGGGGTATTACTGAACAGGTTTTTCTTAAAAAAAAAAAATCTTGTTTGAAGTCGTCATTTGTTCCTACCACTAAAGAGCTGCCTTCACTACACTCAACATTTTCTAAAAATCTCACATCTGGGTTACAATAACTAGAATACTGTCTGCATTAAATGCGGGAATGGCGAAAATTCTTCACTGTCACCAGAAATTACTTAGTCCGTTGACCTTAAAATATCTCTTTAGTTAATCCATTTCAAATTAGAGGTGGACCTTTTATTCATAGCAAATACTAATCATTTTCTGATCTCAAAGCCGAGTTATATTTGCATGGTTTACTTCAAAACTTTCATATTTAGTTTCTCTGTTCAAATCCCACCGGACACAAATCCTTGTGTATTTAGCCACAGCTTGGTACTGCACCTTACTTCCCACGTATTCATCAGCAGTCACCTGGGAGTGAGCAGTGTTACCGCTTTTTACGGCGTGTGCGTTGCTGAACTCCTTTCCTGCCCCTGCATCTATTTATATGCCTTTTGATTTATACCCTGTCCCACCTGCACTGGGCAAGCTGTGGGTCCCTCCTGTGTAATTAAGAAGTTGAACTGAAGGCAAGAGCAGTGTGACTGGATACATCATGTACCACGGCCAAAGATGTACATGGTATTCACTACGGTGACTTCACTGCATTTATGCTTACTTAAATTAACACTGAATTTGGCTATACCCACCACTCCTGCTGCTGGAAACAAGTCAGTGCTGTCAGGCTCTCCTTTAAACCTTGTCTGTGCTATGAAAATTAGGTTTGTATTGATACTAATAATGGCAGGTCATTCTAATACAGCCTCCCACCACACGATTAGACTGTCCTGGGTCCTCCTAAGAGAGACCCTGGCTTAAATGTTACCAGCATCTAATAGGCCATCTGTGCTTAAAGACTCCTCCTGCTCCCCAACAGCCCCTCAGAAATGGCAATCAAACCTGAAAACTTTCTCTGATGTATTGGGCCTAAATAACTGCAGCACTTGGTAGAAGAATCTGAAACATCGAATGAATTTAGACTGAATATTAGAGAAGCCTGGAAAAATCTGATTGCTTACTATAATTTATTTCCTGAATCTAGTATAAGGGAAATAAATGTGGTTTATTCTAAAATTAAATGCAATGGCAAGATCTAATTATACTAGCCAGTCAATATAAATTCCAATTTGAGTGCATGTACACACCACACTGTACAGCAATTAGACTTCCAATCTAATTGGGGAAGGTACTGCGTGTATATTTAGACATTAAAAATATTTAAAGAATTTAACTGGAATATTTTAAGAATGTGAATAAGATGGGCAAGAAAGCCACTAAGGATTGAAATATGCCGTACATGTCTCAAAAACTCCAGGCTATAATAGTGAAATGGCTCATTCTCCCAACATACTCTGGTCTTTAAAACAAAATTGTTCACTGTTTGCTGAAGCAGATGAATAGCTATAGAAAAACATGCTGAAAATATGAGACTCGTCATAACTTTAAACAAATTGGACACAAGTAGGTTGGTTTAATTAACGTTATATGAAGCTGTGATCCCTATAAAAGATGACATTGCAGCAGGACCGTCCATCATTCACCTAGTATCTCTGTGGTAACCCAGGACAGCTGCCAATACAGAACAGACATGGGAAAGGAGATGAGATGGAGGAACTAATGACTTGACTTGGCTTCTTAACTACAAGCTGGGAAGGACTGTTTAGGTTTTTTGGTTTTGTTTTGAGGAGGGGAGAATGGAAATCCATGCTTCTAAATTTTCATTTCGCCCTAGTTTTGATATTCTGCAGGTAAGTTTAGCATTGCCTTTCTCTTAGCTCCTTAAAATCTCTCCTGTAGGTCTCTTTTTCCATGTTACAGTACTTAATAATTTGCCCCTCTGAGATTTTCTGCTGCCTTGTACTTGAATACAGAATCACTGATTTCCACTGTATTTTGGATGTTCAGGTGGATTTATTTTAACATGTCCAAAATTTGGCTATTTCTTTTCCTGACATTTACCTGCTCAAAAACAGAGGTCTTGAGGAACTTTTTGTACGCAGACTGAAGAATGGTATTGCAATCTGCATCATTATATTCTTCTTCGTTTCAAGGGTTTGCACAGACTAAAACCAGAATGCAGTGCCGTATTTCAAGTCATACAATTGATTTTGAACTAATACTTTTGCCCAATTCTGTGGATATCAGCTGAGAGACAGAGTTTAAAACACACAAACTGTATTCCTAACTCTGCCACTGACACAGTAGGTAGCCCTGAGCAAGTTATTGTCCTCTCCCTACTTGCATCTTCCCATCCATAGGGGTTTGCTAGCTTAATAATGCATTAGTCTTTGCAAAGCACTCCAAAAGCCTTTGATGTACATAGCTTATGTGCAGTGGGATATTTTAAAAAAAATAAAACTAAGACAAAGTGAAGTCTAATAATTTCTGGACAACCTTCTTGACCCACAAAAAGCATTATTTCCTTGTATTTACTGAAGTAAGAGGTGCAGGCGTACGGAGATCCCATAGTACTGGAGCCCCTGTAGCTCCCCTGTTTTATGGTAACACACTCCTCCCTGCCCAAGTTAAAGTGATGGGCACAGAGGTCCTTACCCCTGCCTCAGTAACGTGAGACCACAGGTCTCTTTCTCCTCTGGAATGGTATTAGAGTCTCTATCCACTTTGGAGAGATGAAAGGCGAGTAGAGGAGTCACCTCTGTGGTCAATACCTTCCCACGCCTTGACCAAGACCTTTGGGGAAATTCATACCTCTCAGATCTGCTGTTACAGGTAGCAAAGAAGATGTCAGCCTAGATCTGTTTGGGTTTTTTTTGCTTGCAAACACAAGGGCTAGTGTCTTTAAGTGAATAGGAGAAACCAAATTCTGGTACGCCATTAACATTGTGGCAGGGGCCCTGAGCAAGGTGTGTCATGTTTTAGTCCAGGCCTCGTGTTCTGTACTCTGACGGAACGTAAGTAGTTAATGATTTCATGCGTTTTGCAGCTTAGGAACAAAATTTTAATGATACATCTCCAGTTATATCATACTGACTGACTCATAAACAAAAGGCTAAGCCTATTTCTTTTCTGTTCTGAGAAGGTATAAAGTGGACAGGAGGGAACAAAATAAAGCTTGCACCGCTGGAAAAAAACCGAGCTCAACAACTCTAGGTTTGTGATCTCTGTGTTAGCGACCATCTGTTGCTTTCACAGCTTACAACAGCAATCGTAAGAGGAGGTTCTCACTCCCAACCATCTGTTTTTAGAAGGGAAGCCAAAAATAGACATCAGGCAGAGTTGCTAGAGGAATCCAACCTTCATGCAGTGAAGGGTAATCACTACTGCTGCTCAGAGGGTCTCAGTGAGAAACACATATGTAACTAGCTGGTTTCTGCAGAGCAAAATCCCAGCTAAAAGTCTTAAGTTTTAACCCATTTCATAGTAGGGCTTGGTAACAACAGTCAGAAGTCCTCGCTGAGTATCAATTGCCATGCTTTGATTTTTGAAGTGCATTTGAAAGCTATCCTTCAAGACTGCATTTTTCATAGTTTTCCTCCCTGAAAGCAAATTTCTGTTTCAGAAGCCCCCCTGTAATATTTCAGAAAACATAACAAGTGAACTGTAATGACTGTTGGATCTAACACGTGTCCCAGGGTAACAGCTCATAGTTACCCCAGTGGACACATCCTGCCGTCTCCCCCAGATTGTTTGGAATTAAAGGCTGATCTTGCAGCTTTGCCATAAACACCAGGCAAAGCCTCCAAGAGCAAGTGCCGACTCCAGAAGCAACCAGGAAACAGACTTCACCCTGCTGAATCACCCTGTGGTTTCTGATTCTCCGAGATGCATGGGTGGGGGAGAAGGGAGAGGGAAGTGGCCTGCACTGCCCCATGCCAAGCACAAATTGCTTCCCTGGCTAAGAAAACACTCAGATTTTTTTTCAGTCTGGGCTGTATAGCGCTGTAACCCTTTGCGAGGAAGGAGGGTGGAGCGTTCCCAGGACGCTGCCTTCCTGGCACTGCCACTCACAAGGCACCGCTAAAGCAGGACCATTTGGCACGCTGCAATTTGGACTGCCACAGCGTTGCCATAAAACGCCTGCTTGTCCAATTCTGCAACCCAAGCCCTGTTACACTGATCGCTGCGTTTGATTTTTCAGTCGCCTACATCTGCAGCCGCTGCCTTCTGAATGCACAAAACAAGATGTGGTGATTATTCTCTGGCTGCAGGGGAAAAGTGCATTACAGACCCTCTGTCTCTTCACAGGCTTCTGGGGATATAGCTTGCATTACTAAAGAAAGCAGAATTGTCCTGTTGTGGCTTGTTTGCACAGGTTTCCTAGGGAGTGCAAAAAGCTGCTGATCTGGGCCCAGCATCTATTTTTAATTTATTGAAAAGGCTGCAAGAATGCAGGGTAAGTGCTCTTCCATTGTATTCTAAAAATGAAGTAAAGTGATCTAAATCCATCTCTAAATTCCTGTGAGGAGGACTGTTCAAAGGTGGTATGAATTATACATTGAAAAAGCCTGGGGTTTGTGAATTACAATTTTTTTTTTGACAAAACTTTCCTTCCAGCATATTTGAGGACTGTGCAGCTGCTTACATGTCTGAAAAGCCTTCCTGTGTAGAGAGAAGTAACTAGCTGGAAGATGGAGTCTAGTAAGATGGCTTTTAGAGCATTAGAGACAAGAAGGACAGAATATTCCTTTAATTACACACAAAATTGCCTTTAAGTGATCAGAATTGATCCCAGTCTTAATGTGGGATTAAATACTGTCCAAATCCTACATCTTGCCATGTGGCGATGCTAAACTTTTTTCCTAGACAGTCTCAACAAAACACTCCCTCTCTCCTCTCCATCACCACAGGAACTTCAACTCGCTGGCTTCTTCGTGGTTTTCTGAAAGTGGAAGTCCCTGAATTTTCTCTATAAGACTTATTATTTTAGCATCTGTAACAACAGAACATGGATTCAACTGGCTGCAAGCAGTATCGGCGAGCACAGTTTCACTTAAAACACGTTATACCAGTTGCTTATCCACTACGGAGCTCCTAAGAAGTGGCAGAGTAACTGCCATGGACAAGGCCCTCCAGTCCTTACCTATGAGAAATGACAAGGCTGCGGTGCATTCCTGCACCAGTTCCTTTCTCACCATCAGTGACCTTATAAACAGCACTCTTCCCACAGAGGATTTCTACTTTCTCCAGGAAAAGAGTTCACCCCAGTTTTGGTGACTGCGGCCATGAACAATGAGGATTTTCCATTCTTTCAGATATGGGCAATCAAAGGAAAAAAAATAAAATTCAGTCTAGCACAAGGGACCTGGTCAGATCCTCTGCAGAACCTGCTCTTTGGAAAGATGGGTTCTTTCAGTTTATTTTTCCAGAAGAAAATGACCATCAATAAATCTGTTCTCACAGGGAAAACAGACTATGGAATGGAGATGGTTTAATATAGCTATCCACATCATATCGGACCTGTCTTTTCGTTTACTAACTATATAAATCCTGCCCAAACAAGAATGACCGATCAGTTAAGTGTCCTATTCCCTTTCACTTTTTACAAATAAACCCCAAAAGCACATTCTTCAGTCCAGTGTTGAGCAACAGCTTTGTAAGATAAACGACTAAGCCTTCACACTGACTCCTCAAGATTAACTCCCATCACGCAACTTCTCAGAAGATGAAGTGCCGAGTACTGGTGCCATCACGTGCACACGCAATAAACACACTGCAGTGAAAGAGTTTCTGGAATTAAAGGAGTTCCTAACACTCTTCTGCACCTCGTTTTACGTCAAGTCCCGATTTGTCAGGGCTAACAGCTTCCACTGAAGAACGCGGTAGAACACTCACCGATTTCACTGCAGCAGATGTTACGGCAGTTGAAAAACTGCCTACATTTTTTCTTTCTGAAGTGAGGAATATGTAAGCCATCTCGCTACCGGTGGCTGGGCTTTCTGTTGGTCATAACTAAAGATGCAGTCCAGGTCACGCCTGGCATCCATCCCCTATTGACTGTGCCACTGCATCCCAACTGGAAATCAGACCAACAAGGAACTAGCATTAAGTCCTACAGATGATCTTTTAGCATTCACGGCTACATCTAATTTAGAGCGCAAGCTGCCCGAGGCCCTTTCAGTCTGTGTTTTATTCATCTGAAGCAGTCAGCTCACCTAGGATGCTGATAGATGTTCCTTTGCTCTGGAGAATAATGCTGCCACCTGCATTTTTATACACACACCAGTGAGTGCCAGCCATCGCAAAGGAATATCGCACACGTGCCACAACATGGATGCAGCACAGAGCAGGATTAAAACAGACCGAGGACAGTTGCTGCTCACACGTCAAATGGCACAACCTCCTCAGAACTGCTGAAAGTGTCACGTAGCGTTCAGACACATTTTTCTTAACACAAATCATCCAGTCACCAGTCCAAACCAATAGACTGCTTATAAAACCACAGAACAGTGCGGTAAAAAGATACAATTCCCCTCCTCCCTGCCCTCCTTTTGCAATTTTTTCTAATTAGAGGAGGGGCAGTTTTGTTAGAAATGTAACTGCTAATTTGGAGGTTTTAAAAAAAAGTCCTGAAGCTCTGTCCCAAAGCATCCGTTTTAGTAAAGGTGTTTTTTATAATTCCCAGCACAACTGCAGGATTTGGAATCCGTGTGCTTCACATTAATTCTTAAAGCCCAGGTTCCTGGAGTCTCACGATCTCGTAAGGAAAAATCATGTCCCTTTCACCTTTAAATGAAAGATAAATTTCTAACCCCCCGCAGCGACAGAGAAAACCTGGATACATGAAGCCCAAAGGCTTAAAGAAAACCCACACCCAGCAAAGGGCCAAAGAAAAAGTCTCAAACTGTTTTCATTCCCTAGGTTTTTTTAGGTAGTGGTGTCCGCGAATAGGAATAGCTGACTCATCATTTTGAATGCCTGGGACTGACAAAAACCTCGGTGTTGCTGAAGTTAGGTTTTACGTCCACTTTGTCCATGTGTTCTCAATAAAGGAACTGGAACAAAGCTTACTGAAATCAGCAATAGGGTGCCTGCTAACACAGAGCTTTGGGTCAGACCCTAACACGCGCTGGAAGTCCTTTTGCACTGTAGGTCTGCGCTATAGAGGCAGCACTCCAGTCTAAATTATATTTAGTTTGTTTTAAGATGGAGTTTGGAGGATGAATGAGAAATTAGGCTATAAACGAAAAATAGTGCATTTTTTATACTTCTCATATTTACCAGATTACACAGATTTCATTGACAAAGTCTGACTATGGACCTGCTGAAAATTCCCAAGGTCTCCTACGTTCTCTACCAGAAAAACTCTGCCAGCTCACGCCATCTTACCCAGTCGCCCCATTCCCTCGCTCTTGCCTCCCGCGGTGCAGCTGTGGAGTATACGGTACCCAAAAGAGTAAGTGCAGGTGCACACCCCATCTTAAAATGAAGTGAGGAAGTAGGAGGATATGCAGTAACATTGTGCTGGAAGAGCAACAATTATTGCTTGTATTCAGTGTTGCCTTTTTAGCTGGTGATGGTTGCATAGCATTGAAAGATGTCGCTGTACCTCGAAAACATTATAAATGAGTAAAATTCAGAGAGAACTCTGTCACAAACTAAAGGATATCTACTGACTCTTAACCCAGGGAAAAGGGATTTTTACTTGACCACATAATCAATGTTCAGCAGGAGTCTCTCTCTAGATCAGTAGTCTTCACAAAAATGTGCTTTTAACATATCAAAAATTGACATTTCAGGGAGCCTCTCAAACTTGGTTTGCTTTGAGTTCTTTAGTTTTGTCTGCCGTTAACTTAATTTGGCAAAGACATTCTGGATTTTCAAACACATCCCTTGCATTTGATTTTAACATAACTCAGTGCCGCTATTCAGAAGGACTGTGGGGTTTTTGACACCCTGAAAATGAAGCATAGCTGTCTCGAGTTTCCAACATATATTTAGTGGATGCTTTTGGGAACTCAGAGCAGCATCTCCCATCCTGAGACTCCCCATCTGGCGATAACAATATTTACCTATCTTTCTAGGAAAGCTACAGTGCTTTCAAAGTGGGAGTCACAGCTCACAATGAGGCGTCTGAATGTAAGCTTTGCACTGGGATTATTATTGTTGGAAGGTCATTTTTAGAAGTGAATCTGAGGGTATGAGTCCCCTTCCTTTTAAAGGGAAAGCCTGTCTTTGCTTAAACTCTTGTCTAGAGAACTCTCAACACAGAGACTGTAAGCTCAGGCACTTCACCTCCTTCTTTCGCATTGCAAAAACTGAATTTCAAAGGGAGAATCTAGACACATTTTTATTTTATCTGCATACATCCAGTTGTTGCCGCAGAGCCGTGAAATCTACGTGGCTGGCAACATCCTGAAGCGCAGAGCAGCTTCAGCGGAGGCTGAGCTATTCATAGGCCAGCACGCCGGCCGGGAGTGAGCTCCTGAGCTCACAGCTTCCCAGTGCCAGCTGCCAGCTCAGCTGGGACAACGGAAAGGGTACAAGGGAAAATGCACGTGGGTGGAGGGAGGCGCAGGGGGGGAACAGAAAGGGGACAGGGTTTTAATTGCTAACATTTCGTTTTCAGATCTGCCAAAATCACGTTACATGTTTCGGTGTTTACAACTCTACGGTAAAGGGTGGCAGGCTTTGCATTGTGTGAGAGCACGCTTGCACGTTCCAGGCTTGCCTTTGGCGCTATGGCTGTGCGGTGGGTGCAACTCGGAAGGGGTAATACGGTCTGAAGAGGGACATTTCTGTTTCACAACGGACCCGCCGAAATGATCAGCAGCTGCCCCTCCTTTCAGTGGGATACTGAAGTGGTACCTGCCAGACCAGGGCTACCTACCAAAGCCGAGGCAAACAGCCAGCAAGGAGTACAAAGATTACTGCTATTTCTTGTTTTATTTATAGCAACCACCACAGGTTTGGTGACCATCCATTTTAATAACCACCCCTCTCTTTCCCACAGGCACATTCACAGTTACACCCATTTGTTTTTACACCTGGCCTTAACGCAAGCACTGATCTTGCTAATATTTGAGTTACCTTTACGCACTTCAGTGGCCCGAGCAACTGTAATATAAAATTACTTTTAACATCAGGGCCTCCATTACAACCAAAAAGTCAGTGTATCTGAATTAAGATGGCGGTGGCTGCAACTGGAGTAGCCACCGGTATCTGAGCTGAGAGGAACCAAGAAGTGGCTTATTCTGCTCTTGTGCTTGGCATGTTTTGTGGCTACCGTTTTTGTGACAGCGGAGAAGGCCCACGAGCTTTACTGTATCAGACCTACAGCTTGCCCTACACGTATTAGGGCCTTTAAGGCAGAGAAATAAAAATGGAAAGCCAAGGAACACAGTTTACCTCAGCTTTGTTCAACCAGGCCACGCTAGCATCACAACAGTAAGTGACGCTGAAGGATATAAATGTTGTTATTAGGCGCTGCACCATAGTAAGATTCACCCTGCTCCATCTGTACCCTGCTCTGCGCCGCCCAGATGCTGGCTTGGTGCCCAACCTGCACCAGACAGCCACGCTATGCCTCCGCACCTCTCCTCCCGGGGCAGCAGGAGCAGCACAGGCTTTGCTCCTGCGTCCCCCCCAGTCCTCCCTCCAGGTCCCAACAGTCCTTCACAGCAAAGACACAGGAGCAGAGCGAGGCTCCCACCTGTATGCGGTCAGCACATACTGGAGGAAAGGGACACCGTGAATGAAAACCCCACAGAAAAAGGGACTGAGAGGAGGATGGACCCCAACTGCCATTTTAAGCAGCAGCTTTCAATATGGAGCGAAAGCCCCAAGAGGTAACTCTTGTGTGTCCTCCCAGTTAGCCCGATCATTTGCAACATGGCAAGGGGCCACGCAGCACACCCCTTCGTTAGTGCTTACAGACATTTCTCCAAAAGTTTTAATATGATGAGAGTTGGCAGTATTATTTTGGGGATTATGGAAGCTCAAAATGATAATCACTTGTCACTAGTTCAAAAGCACTCCAACACGGTGAAGTTAACAGACCCCTGATGAAGCCACGGTTCTCTTCCCAGGCTGATTTTGCCACGTACCCCTGCTCCATGAGGAGCAATACTGACACGCACTTCGTCTCCCAGAGCAAGACAGGCTACTGCAAAGCTAAAGGCATCCAAGCACCGGTATCACAAGCACCTCACGTTTGAACTTCAGTGCATCGATGCTCCCAGCTCCAGGGGATGTAGGTAGTGGGGAAACCGGGACGCACTCCAAGCCCACCCTGTCTCCGCACATGGTGATGTGCAGCAGCAAGGCTAAAGTAAAAGGAGCTGCCAGCTCCACCTCTGGGAGGAATTGCTGGAGGAATGTCCTCTCGGACACCGCCGGCACCGAATTCCCACCCGCCTCCCTGGCGCGGGAGCCTGCCTCCACAGCTGCAAACCCAAACGAGCTCCGAGAGCCTCCGCTGCCCAGCAGCTGTACTGGCTATTTTCTGCTGAACCAGGGCCTCAGTATTTTCAGCCGGAAAAAAGCCTGCCTGAACTTACACACACCCAAAGGGGCGAAGGGCTGTCTGCATATAAACTGAAGTTTGTGAACTGCTAGTGGCATTTTCCCCTGATATATATAACCCAGGAAAAAATGGGATTTTAATAGATTTATTCTCAACCTACTTTAAACTCACAAAGATACGAAGCATTATGTCGTCCGTATAGTTACTACAAGTGTTCCTGTGTGCGTTGTGAAGAAGCGAGGTAGAAATGAGTGCTGGATGCCATGAACTCAAAAGCTTGCAACTCCTCTGCCAGAAGTCTGTCACAAGTTGCTAAATACATAACCACGCAACTTAAAGAGACCCACAGGCTGGTAAGTCAGTATTTCAGGGCCATGAGCCTGCTGTGCACCAGCAAGAAATCAAAAGGTCTTTCATCCTTGCTCTGCTATGGGCTTCCTGCATGGATATGGAGTAGGTCACTTCTGAACCTCCATTTACTCCCTCACTCCTCTTCCCCCCAAAACGAGATATGTAGATTGTACCTATGTACTCTGTTCAGAGCTGGGAGTATAAACACACTGAAGGTTGTGAACTGCTTAGATACCACAGTGATCGCACACTGCCAAGTTTTGGTAAAATGATACTATCGGGCCAGTATTTTACAGTAGAACTATTTGTGGGTGACAGATTTAGACGCAAAAGCACTCGTGTATGCTGGCACAGAAATCCCGACTCTGAACAGCAAAGAATCTGAGCCGTACAGAAGTCTGTGCGAGCAGCAGGCAAGTACCAGATGCAGCACGCTGTTTCCTCAACACAGAGAAGGCACCATCAACTCATGTTTTCTCTGCTCCTTACTATACATATTTAAGCTTTAAAGTAAGCTTTCTGTTACCGCATACCTCTGGGAAGATGGGCTTGTCAGCATGCTCTCTGACGAAGCAGCTAAAAGAATGAAATTGCTGGACTGGCATCTTCACATAGACTCCCCTCCTTAGTTGTGCTGGGATGGTGTGTTGGGATGGGGCTCCCATGGGCAGCCCCAGACCTCCACCAGTTGAAGTGGGATGGGGATAATGCTGAAGACTTTATTAGCACCCCAGGTCTAAAAAAAGGGGAGTTTTGCCAAGACCAGATATACTTGTCAAGGTAGCCTCATTAAAACACCCGACGTGAACTGAATTAGGCCAGCAAGATCTGGTCCTGGGTTCCCTCAGAAACTGCTCTCTAATTCAAACTTAAGATTTCAGCTTCACAGAATTTGGGAAAAAAAAAAGCTTACCTCAACTTTTTATGCATCTGGATATACAGCTTCACACTGAAAAGTTTTTCTGAGCATAACAGGAACACCTTTGCTTGCCGTTTGCTGCAAACTGGCCAGTTTACCCTACCGGCTTTTGAGGAGGTCTCTTGGTTCTGTACTCAGCACATTCAGGCGGAGCAGGATACCACAAAACCACCTTAGTTAAGGTTACGCAGAGCTAACAACACGCTCCCATTAATAGCAACAAGCCAGCACAAGCAGTTTGAGACGGCATCCACAAATGAGCTACGCATACGTACAGTAGCACTAGGGTCGCTTTCGCATTTTCCAATACCCATTATAAAAAAAGAGAAAAATAGTTGCACGTTAACCCAATGCTTTATTTCCCTGAGCACTAGATCCTCATTTTGTAACCTACTTAAGCAATATTTTACAAACTGTGTTTTGAACCAATTGCTACCAAAAAACAGGACTGCGACAGTAATAAGAAATGCACTTTGCTGGCACAAATTTGACTAGTTTGTGTTTACGTCAGTGAGATGACAATCATGAAGTCAGTCTTTTTGGGAAGAGTATCAGCTTTCTGGAAATGGGGCTGTTTCCTACAATTCTCACGGAATTCATTTTATTACTGATCTCAGGCCTAACAAAGTTATAAAAGACGGGTTAAATGCTCCTTCCCTTACTTAAGGCTGCATGCAGATCTAAAAAGGTACACGAATTTAGGCTGCAGTTGTTCAATTCAGTATAGGAATAACATGGTTAAAAAATATGGCTTCAGTCTAGGCGACTCCAAGTGAGATTATCTTACTAGCTGCTCTTTACAACAAGGAAGCATGTCTGAGGTCATGTGAGACCAAAACACATGCTCGCACTGCAAGAAGAAGTATTAATGTAAGGAATACAGGACTTTACGAAAACCCACGCAGCATTTCCGTATACGCTCCGCACCTCCCGGGGTCAGGCCCTTCACAAACTGTTTTGTTTCCCACAGGGTACCTCCAGAGAGCTGGGAGTTCTTTAACCCAGGAGACCGCGCTCGGGCCGGCGGCTGGTGCCGTGCGAGTTAAGCCGACCAATTAGTGGCTTGAATAATGGAGCCCGTTAGTAGCCGCTACACCGGTGACCCCTCCAAACATCAAGCATTTTACCCGTCATGAAAGTTGCTTAAGATACGTGCTGACGTTGCATCTTCCACAACAGGCTGTAATAACCTTAACCAAGGGAATCACTTGAATTGTCTGGGACAGCAGAAGAAACCCAGGTTACGGGAAAGGCAGCGGCTGAGCATCGCATTTTAGTACTTCCCACCGTTAAGTCGAACAACTCTTTTTAGCTATTTAAGAGCTGTAAAGCGTAAACAGGGCGAGCTGCGGCAGTCAGGGTCTCTAGCGGTCCTGACAGCGTTTGAGGCAGCAAGTTCCCTCCGCGCCCAGCGAGGTGCATGTCCCCCATCTGAGGGCCG